>BGPT01001128.1:1999-26715 GCA_003297045.1 Symbiodinium sp. clade C Y103
CCCCAGTGCCTAACGTCGCTTTCTGCACCTACAAGAAAACTGGCTGACGTTGCTTTTTGAACTTACAAGAAAACTGACTCTCTTGTTCCTGCCGATCCGTTTTTCTCTTTTGGCTTGTTGCTGGTAATTTATAGCCCTTTGTTGCTAGTAAGTGTTCCTCTAACGCGCTCCCCCTGCTGGCGGCAGGGGTCGGCGGATATATATACATATATAAACTTCTATCATTATTGGGATAGCACCACCAATCATCAGTAGAACTCTCCCATCATTTCTCCATGGGATTCGAAACCAGGACATCAGCATGGCACTGGCGGCGGAGCGTTCCTTCGTGATGGCCGTGAAGGAGGCCAAGGATATCATCGCAGGACGGAGATCGAGGTGAAGAAACCCTGGGGCCGGGGTGAAAAACGGTTAAAAATCGTGGTTTAAGCCGCAAGACTTGGATTTAAGGATGAAAACTTGGGCGTTGATCAGCTTGGGTAAAAAACGATGATTTATCTGGTTTAACCATGCGAAAGGGTCGTTTGACCTCCTTTTTTTCGGTGGGTGCCCCGGCTGCACTGGTTGCTCAACATCATTCGGCAACAAAACGAGAATACTAAAATACCCAGCACCAGTTGGCTTGCCCTGATTTTGATGTTCGCGGCAAGGAAGGATGTGACAAAGAGGTTCGCGGAAAAAAAGGTCCGCAACGGGACCCAAGTCGAAGGACCAAGCTCCAAGCACCGTGATGGGCGCAAATGGGTGCAATATGATGACGCGACCACGAGTGAGGCACATTCGGTAGGGCTGCTGTCATCTTTGATTCTGTTGCACCCTTTTGGCGCTGCTATTATAACCGAGTCAGGTTTCAGAAGAGAAAGCATTCGAAGCTGCGGAGCAGGCTCCGAGGTGTCTCTTGTTGAAGAGCGCAGCAATGTCAAGGCAGCTGAAAATGCAACGGTGATTTTGCGGTATAGTCATGGGATGGCATGGGTCTATAGTCATGTTAAGATTAAGTTTTTTTTCTTGGCAGTTTCTGTCTGAAGGTAAACAAAAAGTCCAAGATGTCAACACCCATGGGATAGGTTTGATCCCTGATGATTTCTATATTCAAATAATTACCGGGGTGCTTGGGAGCGCAAGACCCAGGAATTGCAAAAGGGTAGTTAGTACCTGAAAACAACCAGTTCTATCCGCAATATTTTCAGTAGCGTACTGGCTGGTCCACAGTATGCTGGCTTGTATATGTGAGTTATGAACCAAGTATCAACGGGGATGCACATTCATGTACATATTGCCTTAAGTTGAGACTATTGATCAGCAATACTGGGCCGATGTTTCTTTCTGGAAACCATTATAATGCTGTGGGACTACCCAAAGTTTATCTTCATTTTCAAAGGAAATCAGATTGTCTACCGACAATATCCAAGGATATGTTTGGGTTTAGTTAGCATATCCTTCACCTAATTGTCTCGTTTGAAAAGGAACAACACTTTCCATATTTTTGGGACAATATTGTTGGCATCACACTGCTGGAAAGTCATAGATTTACCATGACTGATAATTTTAGATCCCCGTTGTTCTTGGGTATGCCCTCAGTGTACTGGTTTATGTTTAAAATCAATCAGATCTTCCGCAAGTCGTTGTTAAAATTCTGCTTGCCATCTCCATTCTTGTTCATAAGACTGCGCGTGACCCCAACTCTTGAGACCAAAGTCCCATTTTCCATGGTTTGAACCGGTCAAAATGGAACCATGGTTTTTACCCGCACGCTTGAGGGTCTTTGCAAATTTCACACAGCGAATCTGGATCCCATGATGGATGGAATTCCTGAAATAATGGACGTTATAGCTGCAATAGCTACCACCCTACAAGGTGGTGCCTGCCCATGATTGGAATTTTGAATAGACTTAGCTAACTATGGGGCACCACCTTGTACGAAAACGGGCGAATGACCATCACCGAAGCGATGCGCCGGGAGGATTGCCGATGTCTCCCGAAGACGTGCACATCCGCGTGATTCGTTTAGGCCACGCCATCCAGGCAAACACCCGGCCACTGGTGGGGTGGGACCCATGGAATATAGGTGAACTATGGTGAACTGGCAATTTAGCATAGCTATGGAAATTGGCCCATTTGTGAATGATTTACCTTGTTAAAATTTGTTAAACATGGTGATTTCCCATAGCGTTATTGTTAAATCACCAGAAGCGTAGATCCAGAAAATTCTGCCTGGAATCTTGGTTTTGCTGGAGATGGGCCGCTGCGGGATTCCAGGTTAAAAGGTACGGGGATTGATATGGCTGAATGGTCAATTGATGAATCATTTTTCGGGGAATGTTGATGCTCTTCTCGGTCCATTTTCTACCACGCTTTTCATACCCAAAAACATCCGATGTTTGCAGCCCACTTGTTGATGTGTCTCTTTGTCCCTGGTACTGGTGATCACCTGCGCATTTATGTCAGTTTTTATGGTTGAATCATTTCGAGTTTTTGAGTTGTTATTTCTGTTGGTGACATCCTCATGTTGGATCGAAATTGGATCTGCGCCCATGATTGGTTTTCACCTTCCCTGTAAAATAGGAATCGCATCCTTTTGCATCGCAAGGCATGTCAGATGTCCGCGCAAGAAGAAGCGAAGAGCCTCGGGTGCAGCAAGGTCCGCAGGTGTGTCACCAGCAAGACGTAAGATACATCATCATCATGGGGAATCAACCACCCCCCCAAACGTTTCCCTCCATAATATTGGTTGATGAAGGGATCATTAACCACTAACCGCCAGTAAGAATAAGGGCTTGCTAAACCAGCTAATTATGATTTGGCAACCTGCAGAACGGGCTTGGTTGAATCCCCATGAGTACAAGCACTACGACTGGAATTCAACTGTCACAGAATATGGGGATTCGTCCAAAATGACACAGATGCTCCTGGAGCGCCCACAATTTACGGAGAGTAAACGACGGCCAAGGTAGAATTTCATGAAAGGTGAACCATTCTTTTTCAGCCGAGAATGACAATTTTAGGAAACCAGAGGATCACAACCAAGAAGTGGCAAAGAATCTTCAAGGTATGGAAGTTAAAAATGCCGTGTGTGTTTTGCCACTGGACTCTAGCATAGCTATTGAAACTTGCAATTTAATGCCATTATTTGTTTGATTTACCTATGAAAAATGGTGGTTTTTTTCCATAGTTAGGTTGCTTTACCAGAGGGTATAGATGGGTAATTAATAATTATATCCCATCAAATATCCCATTGTAAACCATGATTCACCACTATTATAGCATATATTATACCATCATTCGGGGGGGTACCACCGGTAGCACCTTTTTTTCGCCGTCCGTTTTCGCCAAGGAAAGGCTTACCCGAAGCCATGGAGCTACAAGGGCTGCTGGAAGAGGAATCTGAGAGGCGAGACGCAGACCATGGAGCCACAGACGCAGAAGCGCCCTGGGCAGTTGAGGTTACCCTCTGGTAAACTGTTACATAACTATGGAAAATCACCATTTCTAATGGGAAAATCAACTATAAATGGTAATTTTTAATGGGAAAAGCTCTATGTTTACTAATGGGAAAATTACTATTTTTTAATGGGAAAATCCACTATTTCTATGGCCATTTTCAATAGCTATGTTAGTTTACCAGAGGGTACAAACTGGTGTAATCATGGCGAAATAACTCCCATAAATATTGTAAGTTGGGATATAACCTCTATATAACTATGGGAATTAGTGGAGTTGGTAAACAGCCCACATACTGTGGACGGAAAAAAACCTGCTTTCAACCATCGACAGTGGTGCAGGAGAAGAACCATCCAAACTATGGTTTGTGGGAATCGTTCGGTGAGACGCTACGGACTCCTCTTCAAGTTCCCGGACGAGACTGCAATGAGCAGAAACTGTGAGTACATGGGAATGTGGCATGACCATGAGCATACAACAGCTCTTTGCTGTTGCTTGATCCACCAGGACAGCTTCGACTTATTGTCACCACTGATAGACTAAGCATCAATTTTTTATCAAAGCATCCAAAGCAGCAATACCATAAAGCTCCAATTAAGCTGGCTTTACCATCAGACCCACAATTTTCTGTTTGTCTTGTCCTGTCATTTTGATTGTGTGCCTACCCTCCCCTGTTTTTTGTTCTGCCTAAGATTCATTCTTCTTTTTTGCTCCACCAATGATTTATTTGATTTAATTGCTGGATCTGGATCTATTCTGCTTTTAGCAGGTGTTTTTTCTCCATATTTTTTTCAACCCTTTAAACTCTTAAATCAAAATCTTATTCTTCAAAATTTCTTCAACACTACTAAACCATGATTGTTTTAAACCATCGATTAAACACGATAAAACCATCAATTTTAGCGCGTTTCCCTTAACGTTTCAGCACTGCCGGTGCCACCCTCCGCCCTCGCAGGCGTCAGAAGGTCTTGGACGAAGCCCTGGCGCTGGCTGCGGAGCGCGGGACGCCGCTGAAGGATCTGCTGATCTCCATCACCGCCGCACGCCAGGCGCAACGGTGGCACAACGGTGGTGGGGATAGGATGAGAGATGAGGAAAGGGGGGGAAGTGTTCTAATTAATTTTCATTAATTTTCCCAATTTTTTGTCATTAATCTTCCGAAAGTTGATGAGTTGAGAAAATGGGAAGATTAATGACAAAAAAATGAGAACTTCAACAACTTTTAGATGGAATTTGGATATATGAAGATGTTTATAGTACGGTGAGTTTTAACATGGGAACTTCACCTGATATTTGGGTGAAAATGGGTGAAGATGGGATTGATTGACCTTATTTTGTGGTCATTTTGATTGGGATAGTGATGATTCACCAATGGATTTTGTGAGACAAGCCTATATGAACCAGTAAACATACCACAACAAATGGGGATTTCATACCATGACTGGAATTTAATCACTTGGGTACCCAATATCCCATGGTGTAAAACCCCATTTATATTAGCTCCATGGTTTGAAATGGTCATAGATAAGGGTATCCCCGATGTAAAAAAAATGCTGTGGTGTTTTTTTAGGGGGCGGAAGAGGAGGTTTTTCAGGATGATTTCTCACCAGGGTTGGTTTAACTCAACCATTTACTTTTGGGCGAAATCGTTGCCGCCAAGATATGACTGGTTTAGTCGGCTACATCCCCAGTTTTGGAAGGTTCCATGACGAATCAGGGTGTGTAGCAGCCTCATTTCCCACCAAGCCCGATATACGACCTGGCTGGTTGCCATGAAGTTTTAAACCAATGGGTACCAGTTGCTCCTTACTGGCTGATACTTGCTGGTTTCCACACCGAAATTGTGAAGAACAAACTCGTTACAAACTCGTTTTCGAGTTTCCCACCTCTGCCTTGAAGTAGATTTGTTCCACATGTTTCAGAGACTTCACGTGCTAATCTACTTCGTACTATCCACATCTTTGATGTTCTTTCGTAGGTGAACCCATTTAGCAGGTCATAACCTGAGTTGCAGATGTATTCCACTCACGCTACTTAGAACCCAGTGATCTCATATCATCTCCAAGAAACCAGAACCATCCGTTATGCGGGAAATCTGTCACAGGTCCAAAATATTTAATGGCTCATATTACCCACTTGCAGCTGATCTACGACAAGAGAAAGGCTTCAGGCACGGCTGCAGACAAGTGGAGTGGACAACAGTATCTTGAGTATGTTGAAAGATCAATGAAAGATGCCGATTACATGGCTCGCATGCTCGAGAACTTCACTGAAGAAATTCCTCCCGGTCAACGAGGCTACGTTAATCTCAGCAATGAACCAACTCCGGATGAGAGAGAGTTAGGTGAAGAAGAAGACCCCGACATGGCACGCATTAAGGCCTTAGAAGCTGAGATTAGAGCCATCCAGATGAAGAAGTTCAAAAAGTAAATCCAAACTGGAGGGCTTGACACATCGGAATCTGAAGTCACAGCCGAGGAAGAGGAGAAAGGTCCAACCAGGACGATCAAAGCTACGGACACGCCTCGTACCGCCAACTTCTCCTTCCAAGCCCAGGTATCTCTCGATTTGTTGCTGGTACGATAATTATAGATATCCTTTGTTTCATCTCGTTTTGCAAGGTAAATCGATGCTGAGTTCGCCAGGACAATCCAAAGGTAAATGACCATATTTTGGCTTGTCATTCTTGCTAATAGCCGAATTTTGCCCCAATTTAAGCCGGTATTTCATGATAAACATGTTTGCCCCAAAGGAGAGTGAAATGGGAGACAGCAACCATACAATAAGCATCAACATTGACCAACAACAAAAAAACATCGGATATGCATTCAATATGCTGGGAATACTGTTGGTTTATATGAGCAGCAACAAGATCAACATGGTTTGTGTGTGTGATTTTCTGAGCAGATTAGATGCAGAACATGTCTCCATTACTGGATGATCTTGATGCCGTGAGGCGAGTGTCACACCAGATCTGCTGCAGGTGGGGAAGTGTTTTTTTCGGGGTTTTCCAAGTGGAGGCATCCAAGTTTTCAGAAAATGATTTGGGGATGGGTAAACCCAATGATTTCATGGAAATTGAATGGGATTTCATGGGTTTTTCTGGAATCGAATGATCGGACTTGATGGGATGGGATTTAAGGAGAAGCTTCTCTACGCGATGATTTTTGGAAAAAACATGGAAAAAGCCACAGGAAACGGCTGCCTTCCCAGCATTTCCCAACCACAGGATTAAGGTTCCCTTCAAAAAAAATCAGGGATTGGGTGGTTACCACATCTGGCTGTTGTGGTTCAATCGTCGACCATTTTCAGAAGAGGATTGGTTTCAGAGGTCATGAACTGACCAACACGGGGATTTCCCAACATGATCTGGAATGGATATGGATTAGTATCGATCTCTCCAGTATGATTCAACTAGTGATATGCAATGATCGATCAACATATATCATATATAGAGATATATAGTATCAGTATGATATAGTAGCGCCATGTAGCGCCAAATTAATATAATCACTATAGACTATAGATCATATGATCTACAACTAACATAGATCATAGATCCATAGATTCACATTTCACATAGCCCTATGCAATTTTTGGCTTTCGTCGAAGTTCATGGGATCCCAGCGGTCCCGAACGCGAGGAGCCCTACGCCCGGCTGCGCAAGAAGAAACTGGACTTTGTGACCTCGGCATTGAGGTGCCGAGGGGACCAAAAATGGCTGGAGTTTACTGCAGTTTTTGTTGGCCCTTTACCGGTAATAAATGGTTATAATCTATGGTTAATAGTGGTTAATAGTTTATAGTTACTATAGTGATTAATGATGGTTATGTATGGTTATGAAATGTTATGAATGGGGTTATAATTCCATACATGGGGTGACTTACTGACTTATAACTTACAACTGGTAAAGGGCCTTGACTGTGGGATGTAGTGGGATGTAAAAGAAAGGATATTCTGATATTCTATTAAGACACCTAATACGGGCAACCCAGTAATAAACCTACCATGGTGCGACTATTTCGCGGTTGGCTTTTTCCGGGAAAGGCAAAGGGATAGATGGATGGGATTTAAGGATGATGATTATCAGAGAATATCAGAGATTTAACCAGCAAGATGGGAATTTTACATTGCCAGAGACAGCGTTGTCAGTTAGTATACTTAAGTAAATGATGAGGTGAAGCAGCATGCGAATTTGAAGCAACAATACTTACTGGTGCTTAGCAGGGAATGAAGGAATGGATGGGAATGGGATTATTATTAATGGTTTATTATAGGTCATTCCCTCATTCCCTACTAAGCACCAGTAAGAATAGTGGCGATTTTTCACCACAATGCTAGAGTTGCAGCGGGGTTTTTCGGTGATGCTGTCAGTTGGGATCAAATCGCCCAGTTGGTGCGGATCGAAACCGTTGTCAGATCAACGGAAAAAAAAACACATGGAACATGTTTACCCTTTGGTAATTAAACGTAGCTATTGAAAATGGCCATAGAAATAGTGGATTTACCCATTAAAAATACTGATGATCCATAGTTATGTAACAGTTTACCAGAGGGTATCAAATCTTATCTTAAGATATTGTGGCGTTGGGCAGCCCACTAGTTGCATTCCCATTCATCAAAACTTGTGGCAATTTCAGGGAGTGGAACCGTTGGAACCGGTGAGCGTTCCAATAGGGTACTGCACATATTGGCAGATATTAAGACTATTGCAATACATGGCCAGCATTTGTGGTTTCATTGGAGAGGAATAGGTACCCTAAGGTAACATAGATGTGGAAACCCAACATTTGAAGATCAATTTCCTAGGTAAACCATGGGTTTTCCACAACCATGTGAACGTTTACCCTAGGGAAACATGAACAGAAACTAAAGACGTAAAAGCCAAGCTTGGGGTTGAACATGGACCCAGTCATTGCCTCTGATGTGCCTGTGGTGCCCGTCAAGTAGGTTAACCAGGAATTATGGATAGTTATGGTAGATATACCATGATATACCATGATATACCTATATATACCATGATATGGGTTTGCCTGAGAATGGTGTAGCCCTCAACCCAATGGTTTTGCTGGTCATTATCCCTATTTTTCATGGCTAGTTCTAATTGGGGGTATACGATTCACTGACGGGTCGCAGTGGCTCCGCAGCCAGGAATGCATGCAGTAATGGGAAGTACGCCTTGGCCTATGCGCTCTACCATCGAGGTGGGGTAAAACGATGATGGCAGAATTTTCAGTTTCGAAGAGATTGTAAGTTCGATATTTCGTGGTTGATATACAATAAACCATAAATAGGGATCATGTGGGATTGTATGGGATTTCATGGTGGTTTCTAATGGTTCTTCATTGGTTAATGAAGTTTGGGACAATACAAACATTGCTGGTTTGGGCATCCCATACCTCAATGGATTGATTTACGGTAAACTCCACAGCGGACCATCTTTTGAACCCAATAACAGTGTGTCAGGACCTCACCAATTTCTGTTCTTTTTGCCCATGGTCAACTGGTTTGCCAACCATGGATACAGGTTTGTCAATGAAGGCGGTACCTAGTTGATGGCCATGTAGGGAGATTGAGTTTAAACTTAAACCATTTAAACATCATATAAATATGAGGTGCCATATGTTCTGACAAGCCCATATTGATTGTTTACTGCTTGGGACGGATATCCAATGTGGGATTTTAAGATAAGTGACTGGAAAATCGCTGGGAATTTGCAGCCAGAAGTTCCTGCCACCCTGGATTGATTGCATCCCACACAAGTCAGATACATCTAGGCTTGTTTCACCCAGGTACCTGGGGGTTCACAGCACTTGGGAAGGACGATTTATCCGCACCACATGTTTTTTGGTAGTGAAACTCCAACTTTTGATGCTAAAACTTGATTCTGTGGTCAAGATACTGTTGACTAAATCCACGGTTTCCTTTCAATACCTCATGTCTGTTGGTTCAACAAACCCATTGTTTTCATATTCCATTTGTTGCTGGTGGTATATTAAGATATAGATCCTTTGTTATCCATTAGCATTTGATATTTCTTGGGATCTACATGGATCCATTTCATCTCACCAGGTCCCGCAGATTTCGACGCCTTCACTTGGACCATCCCAATTCCATCTCGAAGCATGCTGTCCATTACGTTAGGTGGTGCTCCAGTTCGTTAGAGTGAGAATAGAAACCCCACTAGTAACTAGGGTTTATGGTTCATATATGAGTAATATATCCATGATATTTTACTAGTTACATCTAGTTACTATGGTTTACAAACCAACTTATAAATGGGGGGAAACGGACACACCACCTTGTGTCCCCATTGATGGTGAAATTTGCGATTCCGATCATTTCCCATTGTATATCCCGCTGTATGCCATTATATCCCACTGCATTCCTTTGTATCCACATGGTGTTGGTTAGTTGCATCCATTATATCCACATGATAATTATATCGTCCTTCTAGCACCATCAAATGGTTTGCTACTGTAACACAGAATTTTGCATTGTGGGCGAGGTGCGCAATTTGATGTTCGAAAAAGCAGCAACTTGCAGCCACTTGCCCAAGCAGCAAGTGGCTGTAAGTGGCTGCAAGTGGCTGCAAGTGACTGCTTGTCCGAGTAGCTGCAATTGGCTGCAAGTGGCTGCAAGTGGCTGCAAGTGGCCCGGGTAGCTGTTTTCCATCGTATTCAAAAAAAACGTACAAAAAAGTGCTCTTGCAGTTTAAACGTTTTCAAGATTTGGGTGCACGAGCTGCCAAGTGCCAGGTGGCTGCAAGTGGCTGGAAGGGGCTGCTTGTCCGAGTAGCTGTTTTCCCATTAACATTCGCAAAACTTGAAAAAAATGTGGTTTTGAATTGTTCACTTTTTTTTCAAGATTTGGATGTGCCGGCTCCCAAGTGCCAGGGATGATGGCATATTGCGACACAATTTCCACAGGATTCCGTAGACCAAAGAAAGATGTTGTAGCAACTCCCCAAAAAGATAGAAACGTGCATTGTGGGTGCAGGAGGTACACAATATGATTTTCGAAAAGCAGCCACCTACAGCCACTTCTAGCCACTTGCAGCCACTTGCAAGCCATTTGGATCTTATCTCCCCCGGCGTGATCCTTTCATGGCATTTTTTTCCTAGTTCAATCCCAAGTGTTGATGATAAAGATATTTTTGTTGTTATGATTCAATCACAATTTGTTCGCAATCAAAAATCCCTAGGTTTTTCCAGGACCAACATTTTCCCATCCCAACTCCACCAAAGAGGATGGCCAGCAGCGGCCAGCGTGGCAGATGTGACTCCAGCTAGAATGGCATGTTTAGAAAACATCACATATCATATCACATCAATTCATATCATACCTCCTACCCTCTGGTAATTTAACATAGCTATTGAAAATGGCCATTGATAGTGGATGTTCCCATTAAAAATGGTGATTTCCCATAGTTATGTTAGTTTACCAGAGGGTAGACCCACATTTTTATGGTGAAATCCACCAAGGTCCAACCGCAGCTCCCGAAACGTTTGGCGCAAAACGGTATTTGTCGCCAGGTTTGGCGCTGAAGGCCGGCGAGGAGCGCAACGGCGGCGAATGGCGTAGTGGAGCCATTCAGGCCGAAGTGACATCGGGGGATCCAGAAACCATTCAGCATGGTGTGTCAATGGGATATTTTCTAGATGATTTATGGTGAATTATGGTGATTCACCTATTAAAGATGGTTCATTCGATTGGTTAAAGGGAAAATCTACAGGAAACTGGCTGTTTTTTCCTGTGAAAAAATGGAGGTTTCCGGTTTTCAAATTTCCCGTTCACCAATCCAATGAATGGTGTGTCAATGGGGTATTTTCTAGATGATTTATGGTGAATTATGGTGATTCACCTATTGAAGATGGTGGTTTTCCATGGCTTTGTTAAATAATCAGAGGGGGTATTTATAGCTTAAAATATCTTAAATTGATTCTTATGGTAAACCATGAAATGTTAAAGCATCAAATTGACAATGACTATGATGTTTGACTTATATCAACTGGTAAACCATGAAATTAGTATAACAGCAGAACAGCATTTACTACTATGACTATAAGAACATTTTTTGACTACAATAGCATTTTGATGATGTGTCATCATTAAACATCCAGTGTGTCAATGGGATCTTCGTGTCTGTAAACTCATAATTAATGGTTCAATTATTAGGACTTCTTGGAGAATTATGGATTATTTCACGGGATACTGAAGGATTATAATTTGTGATATTAATAACATGGCAACTATATTTACTACCCTCTGGTAAACTAACATAGCTATTGAAAATGGCCATTTATGGTGGATTTTCCCATTAAAAATTGTGATTTTCCATAGCTATGTTAGTTTACCAGAGGGTAGTGATTGATGGACTCATAATCATCATGGAAACGATAATTATCCATATTATGATTAATACCATGGAATGATAATGACAACTTTGCGGGATCCTACCATTGTATGATTATGTAATCAACATGATCTCCACCTAACTCATGGAATTAGATCTTAGCATGAACCATGGTATAATTAACATTAATCAACAGAATTAGCTAACAATGATAGTGATTCATGATGAGTAATGGTGCTTCATGGTGATTACTGGAATTAATGAACAATTGTAGAATCAACGAGCAGTTGTAGATTTTCCATTTGCAATATTCACTCTGGTGCACCCGGGTACTTTCTGAGAACGCATGTTGTAAAACGGAACTTGCTCGGGCAAGTTATCAGTCTTCGTAATGGCCTCTCGTATGGTGCCAGCGCCATGAACAATTGGCATCCTGAAAAAGCCAATTGGGCCGCTCATGCCAGGCACCTTCCTGCCCGAAAGCACGAATGTTTAAAGTCTTGAAAGAGGTCATTGAAGACACCTCTTCGGGGAAGCGTGTGGAAACGAGTGTCACTCTGCAGCACCATCGATGGGAGCGCGGGTCCCAGCTGAGCCCAATCAACATCGCGGGGTGAGGATACATGAAGATTCTCGTATCCTAGCTGCAGGAGGCAGCCGAAAAGTGCAGAGAAACTGGAATCCCAATGGCGTATGGTCTAACATACGATGGTACGCTAAGGTAACCCCGCTGCTGTGTGCATATCTGAAACTACGTTAGCTGCAAGAAATCAGATACTCGAGAGTGTTTTTCTATGAGATATTCATAGCTTTGGTTTGTTCAACCTTCAACTCACCCCCAAGTTGCAGGCTTGCTCCAACCCATTATGGCTAAATGATAGCCACGAAGAACGTAAATTTGTTATTTTGATTTTGCCACATTTACCCCCCTTTGTACCTAGGCTGCTTGGATCAACCCTGATAAGAACCATCCCTAATATCACGGTACCACTGGTGCGAAGTCTCATCCTCAAATGTCAGCTTTGCAGCATTGGGTTACCAACTCATACCCAATTGTTACTTGTGTTTTTTTGCATGGGATATCCAAGGATAACCAGTCACGGAATATCCATATCCTCATGATAACCCACTATAAGACAGTAATAACCCATTGAAACCCATCATTAGAATTCTGCAGTCAAGGCCTTTCAACCATTATCAGTAAGTTATCACCCCATTTATGGAACTATAACCCCATGTCTAACCATTTCTAACCATATATAACTGGTAAAGGGCCTTAGTCTCTGCTAATTTTCAACGTAGCTATTGAAAAATGCCAGTTATAGTGGATTTTCCCATACAAAATGGTGATTTGCCATAGTTGTGTTAGTTTAGCAGAGGGTAACTGCATCTCCCCATTTGTTCGGCTTGGGAATCCCCCAGTTGGCTGAGAATCGGCCAGGGAGAGATCAACCGCTTGCGCACCGATGTGTCCATTGTGAAGGGCGAGCTGCTCGCCGGAGAATTCAGATTTCGTGGGCGAGCTACCCTCTGGTATATTAACAGTTCGACCCTGAGAAACTCGCTATTTTCAGAGGAAACTAATCTTCCAATCCCAACAACTGCCAGGGTCGAACTGTTAATTTACCAGATGGTACTTTTTGTTTTAATGTTTTTTAATGGGATGTTGATGGGATTTCATGGGATTTTTTTTTGTAGCAGTGTCTCATACTTCATGATGATTAAAAAGCGCAATGCCGAACAATAGTGGGAAGGTATTGGGTCTTTTTATTTAGACAGACCATGTACTGGTAGTAGCCAGTGTAGTGTAGATACTCCAGAAATTTATGATTCTATGATTGATAATTTTGTATTGGCAGCCCCCCTCACCAACATGCCTCCTCACTAACATGAATAAAACATCTAGCAACGCATGATGTTGTTTGGGTAAACTATATCATTACCAGGAAAGTCAATCATCAATCATCCATTATTTATTATGCAGTATATACAGCCTGCGACAACAATGTGGCTGTATCCGATGACTGGATAAGTTTGAAGAAATGCATCCACAAGAGTTAAACAAACTGACGAAACCACGCCATGTTCGGTAAATGTTGAACCCATTCCACATCATTCATTGGTGGATAAACCTGCTATTCTCGAGTCCATGGCCACTATTGATTTGGTCTACGGGCAAGAAACTATGATAGACTACGTGTCGCCAGGGTTGGACATACCGCAAAATTTGCCTGCAATAAACAGGATTGCTTTATTATAGGTACATGGTAGCCACAAGGTTGGGAAAGTGGTTGTTTTACTTCTTTATTTACCAAAGGTACCACCCTCTTCTATCTGTGGTGTTGGCAGCAGCCCTGACAAAGGAAGAACGTCAGATTTGTTTGAGGAAGAACATCTGATGTGTTTTAAATGCCGTGTCTGATGAATGAAACATGTCCCACATCTTCTCATCAAACCAGACTCCCCGAAAGAAACAAATCCAACCACAAGGATATTGAACACAAGAAACATGTTCTTAGTGGGTAGGCTTTGATATACCATCATTTCCGGTTCCAGAATAGCTGCAAGTCATGGTAGGGTGACATACTGATGGTTCAAGGCCCCCAAAATTCAACCTGTACCCCATTTTTTGGCAATCTTCCAGATCTCAATTTGGTGTGAAAATTCTCCATGTGGTTCGTCATGGCCTACGTTTCACCACTTGGTTTCCCATTTGTTGGTGATGTCCCTATGGTGGGATACCCACAGTCAGGATATTTTGTTCAAGAATCACCATATCAGAAGTCAACCTCCCATGCAACTCCCCCTTTTCAATAATAGCAGAAGTTGTGACATGGACGATTGCCATGATTTTCTTGAGTTATTATACAATGGGCAAGGTTATAATTGTCCGCATACCATTTTACCATGAATCCAGAATTCAAGTAAACCTAATTTCTGGGCAATGACAATAATTTGTTCCTCACTTTCCCATTAACTCAGGATGATTACCTCCCATTAAACATCATTAAGCCATATCAAACCCCCGCCACGGCTGGGTGAGGTTCCTGATCGAGACCAGTGGTGGCGCCTTTGGCACCAGTACCTGGCGGAAGAATCCCTGCACGGAGCACCCAGATGGTGGAAGCCCTTGGGACACGAAATCACCAACGGAGTCATAACCAACGTAAATTTAATTATGTACTGTATAGGAATTATAACTTGTAACCAACTCTACTTGGCATATCTTGGAATCAGTGATTAGTGGAGATATAAAGAATTAGGTTTAACATCTATTAAAATATAATATGGTACTTTGGAGGTGAAACGGAATGTATGTTGGAGACAATCATAGGGTAATATCCACTAATATCCACTATAATTCCAATAGGTATATTAAAATAATATAATATAATATCAACTATAGTACATATTGATTGGAAACCCCGATATATAGCAACAATGATAATAATGAGCTTACTCTCTGTACTTTGCTTTACGTTTTGCTCTCTATACCCCAACATCTAGTGGTTTTAAGACACTTCAACAACATTTTCCCATGGAAAATGGCAGTAAGCCTGAGGTATAGCGTCTGGACAATCCCTAATGGCAACCAAAATGATCGAACATGTGTTCTTTACACAGGAGAGATACTTCATAAACCTTATCCAATCCTGTTAGCATAGATGTCTTTGGTCATCTCCCCTGTATTGCCTGTACCTGTATTTGTTTGTGTCTTCGTTTGCATGGTTTCGTTTGTTCCTTTTGGGCTTCGTGTTTCCTGCACATGTTCCCACTGTCTTCAGGTTTTGGCGCCCCAAGGATTTCCTCCCATCCTTCGTGAAGTTTCCAACATTTTCCAAGACATGTGTTCATTGTTCCCCTGTGTTTTCTGTTACGTGTTACATAAGTTATATATGTGTTTTCATTTGTATTCATCCCCAAGTAGATAGCATATGGGATTTCCTACAATTATTCCCATCCTCCATCATGTTCAAAAATATTCATATCCTATTCCAAGATTCCAGTATTATGGGAGCATATAAACATATGAAAACACATGGAGGGTTCCTAAAATAGGGATACCCCAGAACCACAGGTTTCAATACGAAAATGGTCTTATTTTCGATGATTTGGGGTACCCCTATTTTAGGAAATCCCCACAGTTACTGTGGATGGAAGAAATCCTGCACCAGTTGTTAGGTGGTTTATCCCATTGTTTATATAGTTTTCAACCATCTAAGGTGGTGCAGGATTTCTTCCATCCACCGTATTTTCTGCCTCGTTCCGAGGCTACGTGGTTCGCAGCACCGCGCCTGAGAAGCCGCCGGAGAAGACGCGCGCGGATTCGAAGCAGACGCGGAAGACCTTCTCCAAGAGCAGCCTAGCATCAAATGGGGATTTTATGGGGATATACCCTCTGGTAAACTAACATAGCTATTGAAAATGGCCATTTATAGTGGATTTTCCAATTGAAAATTGTGATTTTCCATAGCTATGTTAGTTTACCAGAGGGTAAGATGCGAAAAATCCAACAAGAATGGGGATTTCATAGTGATTTAATGGGGATTTCATGAGGTACCTACTGAGTTCAAACAGAGGTACTATAAGAACATTTCTTGGAAATGCATATCCTGAAGTTGTTGATAACTAGAAAATGTCAGAACAACACCCCAGTTACTAAGAAAATTTCTTGAACGTTGCCAGTTCAAGCGCAGTTATATATTAAGTTCAAGTTATCTAAGCAGGAGTTATATCCCCTAACCACCACCTTGATGATGAACTAATTTCCAGGACAATCCTGGACATTGTTCCTGGATCAAAAATGCCAACCCCAGTCAAAAAGGAATTAATCCAAGAAATAAGCAATTAACATAAGCATATATAAACATCACGCTGAACGATGGGTTTGATTTTGAGAGTATAAAACCTACCCTTTGGTAATGAAGCACTGAAAAATATGCTGCAAATGGAGGTTTATAGCTTGGACAATCATGAATGATTGGATGATTTCACAGCGAGCCACGGTTGATTACCGGAGGGTAATAGTGATTAATGGGATAATTCAGTAGCAATTATTTTAGTTTTGTGATTCATAGAGATGATTGCATATGTTTTGTTCATTACACTGTATACTTTCATGAAGTATCCATTGTAGCAGCTATTGTTAAATCATGTTAACTCTATTGTAATCCCATATGGGTTTCTCCGAAACTAGGGTACCATGGGTACCCTTAAAACCAACTTGTTAAGCATCATTTTCCCGATCAAATGGCCACTTTGGGGTATACATCATTTTCAGACAAGCTCATATCTCCAAGTTTGGGTTTAAGCACCACTGTCCGTGCAGCTCACAGCAACCAAGGTAGTGCAACAGGAGTTCGAGTGCCACTCGGCAGTTCCCAACAACCATGGGGATTTATGGGGGTACCCCGAAATGGAGTGTTTATGTCATGGAAAATCCCAAACAAAAATGGATGACAACTGGGGGTACCCCCTATTTTAGGAAACCTCAATATTAGTGACTTGATATGACTTGAAATATGGTGGTATTAATTTACAACCCGAAAATATCAGAAAATCAAAATTTAACTAGGAAAGGCGGGAAATGTGATGGGAAAATGCAGGCTTACTATCGGATTGATGGCGATTTCATAGATGCTGAAGTATCAACAGCAAAGTGATAACCATCAAACATGGAGGTTTCATATGGCTCAAAGAACAGATGGGGAGTGAACCATGGAAAAATATTAGTACTCCAAGTGATGAAGGGTTAATACTGTGATCTCATGCTATTGATGGCTATTGATGACAATTGATGGGGATTTGTTTGAACTATCACTAGATTGGTTAATGGGAAAATTTACAGGAAACCCCTATATTTGATGGGAAAATCCATGGTTTCCTGTAAATTTTCCCATCAACCAATCTAGTGAAACTAGCGGTGGTTGTTTTGCATGGCATTTACGACTGGCAATTCGTGAAGCTTGGGATTTAAGCCCTGGAGATTCAGCTGATTCGCTCGCGACACATGCACCCTAATATTCAGTGAGTCATCCTCCCTGGAAGAACCGCGTGAAGCTGCAATGCATCGAATGCAAGTCGCAGATGGCAAAACCATTCTCGCTATGCAGGTGGTGCAAGAAAAAGCGCACAGAGCGGACAGAGACCTTTACAGCTGGGTGCATGGGGAGTGCACCTATATATACTCTCCACTGGAGGATGAGGACTGAGTTGCGTGACCTACAGTGGATGCTGGCTGCGCAGGTCTAAGCCTCACTGATTGTGTGGGTCATTAGCTCCTACCACCCTGAGATTTATCCAACGTTTAAGGTATAACATGATTACTACCCGATTTTCTCCTGAAATTTAGATTGTTTTCCCCTCATTTTATTCTAAAAAATCACCTGTTTGTTAAACAAATGTGACATATGGTCATCAGTTTTTGTTGGTGATTGTTATATAAATATATATGTGTTGTTTTTCAAGTGTGTTCATTGTTTTATCTTGTGTAGTGCCCGTTAAACCAAAAAAAAGACGTTTAAACTATGAACAACATCAAAAAGTTGAAACACTTAAAAAGATGATCAAAACCAAGAGATATCTGTTTACTGTAGATATAGTTTTTCGATCAAATAGGAAGACCCAACAGATCCCAACAGTGGATGCTGGTTCCAAGGTCCATTGCCCTGGCGGAAGCCGGGGACTTCCCGGCCTCGATGGCGTTGCACGTGGTGAAGAACAACAAGGTGCGGGACTTGGATCCTCCGAAGGGCGGTCAGTGGGTTTTATAACCTCAATTACCATAGGAAAAACCGCAGGAAACCATGGGAAACCATAGGAAAACCATAGGAAAACCATCGGAAAATGGTGATTTAATTTTAATGGGTTTTATAACCTCAGTTGAGCAGTGTTCAAAACCCCGGTTGGTTGATGATTAGGGGATGGTACTACCCAATGTATTGGAGATAAAAATGTCATCCAATAGGGGAATCCCTATAAACCAACCAGTATAATGGAATGACAGAGGGATTTTGAACACTGTTCAGTTGATAGTAGGATTACACTAGGGTTACCCTCTGGTAAACTAACATAACTATGGAAAACAGTTAAACGTGGGTTTCATCGCATGTGGGTGCCTGGGCTGAAGGTGATTTTGTTGAATTCTCACAGTGGGAAATCGACCCATTCTCCTGGGAATTGTGTATAATTTTTGTTGGGGTCACCTGAAGCAAATCCATCTATTTGCATCCTGCATTTGTAATCATGTCATATATATATATATGGAACATAGCCTTCGCCCAAAACAGTGAGGTTTCCTATCAACCTTCATTGCCCTCTGTTGGTAAGTGGAGGCTATATTATCGTTGTCAACCATCCCGTTTCGGAGTGCCAAATTTAACTGTCCACATTACATTGCTGCATGTAGATCACCAAGACAGAAAACCTGAGATCATTTCGTCCTTGATTCCGAGCAATGGCTCGTCTGGGGGTAGTTCACACAAAAGTTTATTATTTCCGAGCAATGGCTTCTGCAGGATGCAATCATACAGTGCTTCTCCGCAGTGATGGCAGTGCCGTTGCCATTGGAGGCAATCGACACGGACATTGCAACATGCCACCTTTGGAGCAAAGAATGGCATACACCCAGATTTCTGCTGGTGGTTCTCACACAGTGCTTCTCCGCAGTGACGGCAGTGCAGTTGCCATCGGAAACAATGGGGATGGACAGTGCAACATCCCAAGTTTGGATCCGGGCATGGCATACACCCAGATTTCTGCAGGCTTTCAGAATACAGTGCTTCTCTGTAGTGATGGCCGTGCTGTTGCGATTGGATCTAATGCATTTGGACAATGCGACATTCCGGCTTTGGATGATGGGACAGCATATGTCCAGATCTCTGAGTTTACATGGACGGCGTCATCGACTCGTGGAACAAGCTGTGCCTGGGGGACTATGTGCGGCTCATATTCCCCTTGGCACAGCTTGTTCCACGCGTCGATGACGCCGTCCATGTAAACAGGGCTTCAGCAAGTTGCCCGGAGAGGTGCTAAGAGTTTACATGGACGGCGTCATCGACTCGTGGAACAAGCTGTGCCTGTGTTTCATCATACAGTGCTTCTCCGCAGTGATGGCCGTGTTTTTGCCATCGGAAAGAATGAAGATGGACAATGCCACATTCCGTTGGCAAAGTCAGGAATCCGCTACATTGGTGATATGCCATGTCCCAGAGATGTAGCTCTTCAACTAGAGCTTGTGAGCGAGGAAGATGCATTTGCTCGACTTTAGCTGGGGAAGAACGCCATCATTTGCTCGCACAGGGCGTTCATTAGGCCTGGGAGACGCACAAGCGCATGGCCTGTGAGTTGAATGTGAACGTTCAAAATCTCCACCTGGTTTTGCCGGATGGGCAGTTGTTGGCTAAATTCTGCCGCGCAAATTGAGTCAAAGCACTCAGAACCTGCAGCTCGCATAGCTTCAAGATCCCAGTTGCTGAATTGATTCAAATTCAAAGTAACTCACATAATTAGTTTCTGGGCCGCAGCTAGCACGCACATTGGACCTCACACTAATCTTGTCATTTTGGAGGTTTGAATATCGCATTGAAATGGTGATTAATTCATGTTCGCTGAGGGTTTGCCCCCAGCAGAAGGTGATTTCACAGTCGGCCACTGCTTTGCAACGTGTGAAAAAAACAAGTGGAGTTGCGCAGCGTTTCAGCAGTCACTGTCGCTGATTCACTTAGGGTTTTGAGGCTGATGAAATAGATCCTAGTATATTTGGATAAACTACAACGACCTCACTGGATTTGCACTGTACTGATGGTCACTGAGGGATAGCTATCCCCATGTGGCCTCCTTTTTTCAGCTAGAGGAATAATATGGAATAATATGGAATAATAATAGTTTATCCAGATGCAATATAAGTACAGTAATGTTGGTAAAACAAAAACAAACCGTCCGCTAAATCACCATAAATAGTTGGTATATACCATTCCCAAATGAGTGGTTTATTATTGTTTTACCCATTTTATTCCAATTCAGCATGCTTGCTTTTTGCACCAATCTTATCCACTGATCAGTCAACTGGTCAATATATCCTTACCGTTATCAGAATATCTTCCCACCAATATGAGGATGTAGATGATGTAGACACAAGCTGCTAAAATTGAGCCCATTTATACTAATGTACCAATTCTATTTGTTTGTTGAACCCCATTGAACCCAGTAAGGCTGGGTATAATCCCATTATCTAGCAATACCATCCCATTATTGTGCCATGTCGTGATGTGGAATGTTCTATTCCGATCTATTCCGAATATTCCACGTTGTTGTTGTTGTTGTTGTTGCTGTTGTTGTTGTTGTTCATTTGTATCAATCTTATCCAACAGCTATAGCAGCTTGCAGGATAGAATCATTGGTATATTGCATTTCCAAAATCTTGCATATTGTATCCTCAGTAGAAATGCTTTTGTTTTTGCTGGTGAACTCTCAATATGATGGTGCTTCACCAATCTGCATGATTTACAGTAAGTATATTAGTTCAGTTATATCCCCATGCCTGTTGATCATTGCTGGTCGTATTCTCAATTTTGATGGTTCTATGCGAATCTTATTGTATTTATAGTCGTTTGCTAACAATATTTCCCAATTTTGATGGATTTCTGCCAACCTATTGATAGCATTTATTACCACCGGTTTTCCTGGTAAACTGTCATTTTTTTCCGCAGTTTCATACCAATTCCTTGGTCAACCCCCCAATTGTTCATGGTTAAACCACCATGAAACCACCATTTGATGGTTAAAGCCACCGGTTTTTGATGCTGAAACCACCATTTGGTGGTTTCCTAAAATGGGGGTCCCCAAAAATGGATGGTTTACAATGGAAAATCCCATTAAAAAGAATGATTTAGGGGTACCCCCATTTTAGGAAACCACCATTTATTGTCCATGTTTCTTCACAGGACGTGCACGAAGCGGGAGCCGCGCACATGCTCATGCCCGGCTTCGATGTGGTGGCCTCTTCCCATGACCGGCGGCGACCGTTGCGGATGTTGGGTTCCTTGGGTGAGTTTTCTTGGGAAATGCTGCAGGAAACCATGGTTTTTCCCAGGAATTGTGTGAAAAGATGAAACCAGGTTTCCTTTGTACCAGGATTTAAACTAAATTCGGAATAGGCTTCAAAAATTGGATTGAATGGAATGCAGCAGGAATTAATGCGATTTCATACACTAGTTTGTGAGAACAATTGAGAACATTTACGGTTGAACCCTGGTTCTTAAACCCAAATCGAATAGGGGTTTCTGGCGTAAATTGTTCCATCACCTTAATCTAGGATCAGAAAATATTTTGAAAGGATCAGATGATTTATAAAGGAACCCTTGGGGATAAACTTCAAGAGTGGATTATTATGCAAAGAGAATCGATTTATTTATGCAAACATCTACAGGAAAATCCATAGGTCACTTTTTTTGTGCATGTTTTCCTCATCAAATGCAGGAGTTGCCTGTAAAATTCCCTTTCATCCTTTCTTTGGGAGCGGTAACTATGGGGTCTCAAGTTGCATGGACAGGGTGATATATTGTTTTTGCTAGGAACTATGAAAGATGGGGACAATGGGACAGAAGGTCATAAGAATTAGAATCACACTGTTGAGTCTTAAACGTCTTAAACGTCTTAAACCATGAACATATCTATCAGATGATGACTGCGATATACAACGAGACATGCAATCTTCCAAGGAACACAGCCTCGGCCAACAAATTGAAAGGCTATACTTCCCTCGCAACGGATGGGCGATTTTCAGGGTCAAACCAATACTTGGGGGATGGGAACAAATACTCGGAAGTGCATTTCAGTCCCTATATAAAAGGGGTTTATGATCTATATATGACTGGGTACTAACCACATACAACTGGATATATGATATCACTATTTATTACCCCAAAGTGGTTTGGGAATGAAACTTGGGATTCCCTAGAGATCAATCACAAGACAACGCTGGGTAGATGTTACGATGATTATGGCCATATAGCCAGTTCTCAAGAGGACATGAACTCGGAAATTCTCGATTTGTAAGCATCTATATATGAATATATCATCCAGAATCTAAGGACTATATATATATATATACATACATGTTATTATTGGTAGATATATAGACTTCCATAGAGTGACAAGAGAAATGAGGATGGAGCCATTGATGTTCAAACTGCCAACGCAGCGGACCGACTCAAAAATGCGAGAGTCTTGATAGCGACCACTGGAACTATATACTCAAACTCTCAATCTTCTGTGAAGGCAGTTGTCCAACATGTTGAAAACAGCAGCATATGCTTTCAGGATGAGGCACACATGGAGACAGTAAAGGCATCTTCACTGCGTCCCTGCCCAAGCAACCTTGCCTTCAGGTACTGATGGGAGACAACAACCAAGGCAAAGGTGGACTAGAGAATCCCAATGCTACTGAGCAAGCTGAGGAAGTGGCGGCCCGTCGGAGAGGCTCAAACTGAATCCAGGGCTCAAAAATACCGCGAGACATTTATCGCTCCTTGCTGGCCAGCGGCGTGGGCGGCCCGTCGGCTCGTCTACCCAACACCCTCGACATCACAAGCAACTCCCTGCAGTTGTGGGGAAGTCTTCAAATTTTTATTCTGGTTCTTGTGGTTTTATATATATATATATAAACATTATTATTTGTATATATATATATATATTTAGATTTATATAGATTTATATAGATTTGTATCTAGATATCTATGTGTTCCTTGGGTACACATGTTATCCTCGACATAGACCGCCACCAGGAGGATGACGATATCCCCAACTGCGAGTTCGATTTGCCTCCCAACTCGCAGCCGTACTTCATCGTGCCATCTGCAGCCAAGGGCGTGTCCCGGCAGCGAGCCACTTACTAAGTGGGACGATCCTCCAAGTAACCAGGGAAAAGACGCTAAAACCTGTGAGTTTGCGGTTGTTAAAATGGGGATATGTATGAGAATGTGGAGATTAACCATGTGAAAATGGAATGAGATCAGTGCTTTTTTGGGGGGGCAATATGTCGTACCCCGCTTGAAACTCATTTTGGGCGTTTGGTGATGGACCCATGTTGAGCTGGAGCTTGTGAGCTTCTCAAGGTGTGGCTGCCTGCTTCGCCAAGCAGGGCATGACCCCAGTTAAGGATCAACCCTACCTGTCCTTCTTTCTCATAACTGGGGTTGTAACTACTTGCTAGGTGAAGTGAACCACCAAGTAGGCTACCTAGGGTTTATGGGTAGTTTGGTTTTAGGTATAGATGGTTCTATCCACGTAAAATGGTTGGTTACATCCCTGGTATATCCCTAGTTCTAGACCCTTGTTGTAGATGGTTCTTCATAAAACAGTATCTCCCTATATCTCCGTGTTTTTGAGAACTTAGGGTGAGATTGGTGAGGGATATATAGGGGTTTCCTAAAATGGAGGTACCCCCAGTTCTCATCCATTTTCAATCCGGATGTTCCACTACAAGCCATCCAGCTATTGGGGTACCCCCATGTGTGGAAACTCCCTCCACTCAGGAGTTGGGCGCCTTCCGCATCATCATCACCGCCACAGAGGGTGTGGAAGTCATCAGGCCAACAAGGGGAGAACTACCCTTTCGTAATAGAATGGGCTAACGCCCTGGTGCCGCCGACCCCCCCATTTGTGGGGGAGGTTGGTTCAATGTTAGGAACTGGGCCCCAGTTCCAGGAACTGGTGGANCCCCCATTTGTGGGGGAGGTTGGTTCAATGTTAGGAACTGGGCCCCAGTTCCAGGAACTGGTGGAATCATGGTCACGGTTGCAAAGGTTGTTCCATGGAGCCTAACTTTGGGAACAATCCATGATGCCATACGATCCAATTTTAGATGGTCAACCTGTGTGTACATCTTCAAACATTTCGCAACATGGGAGTAAGCGAC
>BGPT01001128.1:27006-56086 GCA_003297045.1 Symbiodinium sp. clade C Y103
GAAAGGTAAGGCCAAAAGACCACTGAGTAAGATGAGTCCCACACCTGCGGTGGTCCCAGGCGCCGCCCCTGCCTTGGCTAAGGCCGGGGTCGGCGGATTAAACGTAGCTATTGAAAATGGCCATAGAAATCGTGGATTTTCCAAAAAACAAATGTGATTTTCCCATAGTTTTGTTAGTTTACCGGAGGGTAATAGCCAAAGTTGACTGTTAACTTGATAAATTCTATGGTTTATGGGGAATATAACTATAGTCAGTGGGGTTAGAAACCATGCAATGCCAATGGTGCTGAATAGGAGATGAATGGTGATTAGTAGTGATTTTTGGAACAATTCACATCATGAATCAGTTGTAGTGATGTATGATTATGATGATCTATTGCCCGCATATATTTACAGACATATACCCACATGTGTTTGTATCAATAGATCAACAACCCACCAGTTGCGAACAGTGGATCTGGCTGCGCTGCTGCAGCACTGCTTTCAGGATCCCCGGGAACTTCCGCGAACCACGGCAGTCCAACCAGAGTTTCAAACTCAAGTGGCTGCAGGAGAGAGTGGGCTGGGGTGAAGTGCATGGAATATCATGTGGGGAGGTCATCTATAATTGGGTATATGTCCATTCAATAGGAAGATATATATAGATATACACAATATATAATACCCATATGTAATGGTATATTATGAAATAGATATAATAGGGGAATAAAGTGGGATATAATGATGTTTATAAAGGCTTAACATATGGGAAAAGCATAAATGCATATCAGAATAAAAGATTAATTGTAATCATCAACCAAGAATAGTAGTTTAGTATTGGGGCAGAGATTATAACGACCGCACTGCGACATCACTGCAATGATGGTTCTCAGGGGCCCCCAAAGGGTTCGATTTTTGCTTGGTGAATTATTATAGTTTAGTTTATGTTGCAATGTGTGGAATAACCATATTGGATTCAACAATTACCCTGTGAATACCTTTAATGTATCGTCATGGCAACTTCCCCCAAAAACGATCTAGATGTTAAACATGTTGTACATGGAGCATATATCGGCTTGAAAGAATGAGCACTCTACGATCCCTGGGTTGTTTGGGCAGCACACTTGAAACGTTCACCAGACACCTTCAAAACAACATGTGGACAGATCATGTTTTGAAGTGCCGGTCCACCCTTTCGTAATCAAACATGGCGATGGAACTTCTGTACAAATGAAGGTCTTAATGGGAACATCATCTACAATCTACAAATGGGGTGGTTTTTCCATTGCCACGCCATCCAATCCTCAGAACTACGAAACGGCATGGAGATCATAGGATATGAACTAGCTGTGTTGTTTCTAGACTTTATTGATAGGGTCGAATCAGGTCCATCCCACTTTCACTATCAAAAGCTAACCCCTGAAGTCTTTAAACTAATGTATGTCTCTAGATATGAATAGCTATGTGATAGCTGTTGATTACTATGATAACCATATATGTGATGATACTTCGAACTGCGACCTGTGGTTTTTAGATTTATTGAATAGATTTTGTTCTTCTGATATCCAAAAACATGTAGAAACTTCCACGGGACCATCCGCCAGGAGAGACCTTTCAACCTCTTCATGGGTGGCGGTCGCTTCAAGAGCAAAGCGCCCATGCTGTCCTGGTATCGCAACCCACAGTTCCGGGTCTCCATGCGTCCTGCGCAGGCGGGATAGCCCGAGCCATTGGAGAGCCATTGGTTGTCGCATTGGTAGGCAGAAAAAACAGATTGGATTTGGAATTGGGGTGGTTTATGTTGATATTGGGTTAACTATGGTCAACTATACTATACAGTTCATATTTGGAAGTATGATTGAAGTATGATTGGGAATATCCACCTGGTTTTCGAGGATTGAGGCGCAAAATCATGTCTGCGGGCCTACCCTAACCTGCCTGTCGTTGCTGAGACTTCAGCACCTATGGATGTTCTACCTGAAGCGCATAGCACCGTGCCAGAACCAACTGAACCGCCAGGGGATGTGACCCAAGCAGTGCCGGAACCTGCTGATGAACCAGAACCAGTACCTGAATCCAGCTGGAGAGGTGATTGAGATAGGGGACTTCTTTTGTCCACATCCTTGGATGATGACCACCATGAGGTTGGGCGACCCTGCGTCAAAGAATCCAAAGCCACTCAACCGTGGAGCTGGGGTTTGTCACGGTCTTGTGATGCTGTGGTCTTGTGGAGAGGGTTTTTCTGGGAGCCTGCTACTTGAGGTCATTTTCCCGGAGAAAAAATCAAAAGCACAGTAAAGAAACTGATCGAGGCGAGATGGCTGCAGCATACCGTAACCCGCCCAAAAAAACAAGGGAAAAAAAACAAGGAATCAGCTCCATCGAGTTCAGCTTGGACACCCATGATAGCAGCCTACATCCATGGGTCAATAGCAGTCATTGACTGGTGACCCAATGGGATATATCATCACCATTTTATCCAATGGGATCTACTGAGATCTTAGGGAATAAATATCATTCGCCAATCTTTTTCCAGTAGTGATTGCTGGATGTAGCATCCAAAATATGTTGTTTCTTGATGGAATCTGTCTGAAAAAGGATAACTCCCCCTAAAGAAAGAAAAAACATAGAAAAACACATTTTTTATAGGGACAATTGCAGTCAACAATGGGATTTTTGGGTGACTTATTATCAGATAAAACCATATCTTCAGGAATACCCTCCGGCAATCACAACATGGCAATGGAATATCCCCAATTTATCGGTTGTGGTCCCATTAAAACCCTATTGACACTAGGATTTTCCAGCCAGCTACGTTTGATTGCTAGAGAGCACTGAACTTGAATCTGTTTAAAGATTTGAGTAACTTCACCTACCAACCTCGGTAAACATCACAGCACATAGCTGGTAGCCTGTGTATGTCGAGGCCGGTTCAAAATATAGTAAGTAGACGTTCCCCGTTGCCATACAAGAACTGGGTGTCAACGAGGGTATAACACAATTTATCTGATGATAGTGGGTAAAACTTGGTGGATAATGAGTGATTGGATGAGTGCTGAGCCATTTTGATGGAGGAGTAGGTGATATCCTGCGAAGAATTTTGGTTCGTTTTTTGCAGTGCGGCGAAGGTCCCCCACGTAGCATGTACTTGATTGGCTTGAATCTGACGAGTATTGATAAATGTGCAGACATGGGTGATAGCGAGGCCTGTGTTGTAGAGGTACTGCAGTCGGTATATCTCTTGATTACAACCCACTCAATGCTTGGATGTCAGCCATTTTTGTGTTAATCCTCCATTTTTTGATAGCAACATGTTTTACTGTTTTAAAGATCGACTTCTAATGAGATTTACTAAACACCAAACATAGGCTGGGTTTGCTGGGTTTGACATCAAGACCTATTCTATCCCCATTAGATTCATGGATATACATGGATTTCACGCCCTTTCATTGGTGAAATCCTGATAATGCTATTGTCCCATTTCACCCAATATTAGCCATTATATTCTATTTATTGGTTATCCTCTGGTCATCCCACTCCATATTTTTAACCATTCATATGAACCGGATGAGATTAGGCACATCAAAAAACTCCTGTGAAAAATTCCGTCGTTACTGTATATCTTCGTATACACGCTAATATACATATACACACTCATCCTGTAGTTACTGCTGCTTAGTGATATTACCAACATTCGTCCCATAAATTGTGATAATATATATATATATATTATGTGTGTGTATTATATTTCTATATCATCATCAACCATTATTAACCTCATATTCACCCTTTACAGGATAGTAACTGGTATTTGACATGAACGTTGGGATTGTCAAATAATCCAGTGTCATAGACAATGATTGTCCCATTAATCATCATTTATCATTAACCACATTAATATTGGATATTGATTTGTTCATCATTATTAATATTTATTAATCGTGACCCTCTGGTAATTTAACATAATGTAGCTATTGAAAGTGGCCATTTACATATGATTTTCCCATTGAAATTGGTGATTTTTCATAGTTGTGTAACAGTTTACCATCATCCAGCAATGATCATATCCATTCATATTCAATATTAATCATTATCCATTAATACTCATCACCCATTAATCCATCAATCATTAACCCACAACGATTCCAATCACCATGGAGTGTCAAAGTTGCTGTCGTCGCCAGGCCCCTGAGGCCGATACCGAGTCGATGTCGACGTCGCTGCGCGGGAAGACGCCGCCGCCCACGATGACGTGCCGCCGCCAAACGAGAAACGCAAAGGGGGCGGGGAGGTGATTTCAGAAGCGCCCCAAAAATGGGTTGCCATAGCAAAATCACTGGATTGGTTTAAGGGAAAATTTACAGGAAACCCCTATATTTGATGGGAGAATCCATGGTTTCCTGTAAATTTTCCCATTAACCAATCCAGTGACAATAGAATATCTGTAGCTACTTAATATGGCTGGTAATGGTTGGTAATGGTTGGTGATGTGGTTTTATGCGATTAATACGATTATAGCTAATTAAGCAGCGGCTGCTAAAATCTGGTTGGTTAATGAGTAGTTTGGGGATTGTACTATCCAATAGGATGGGGATTATCAAAAGGAGAACATGGTCAATATGTTTTATATATATATATGATTTTTATATATATACTAATGCATATAATTATAAACATACATAACAATATATCTAACATATATTTATATTTACATAATGGTCAAAACATGGCTTATGTTTCCGTAAGAGGAGACGGTCATCATTTCATAAATAGGGATTGAGATATAGCCATTATAAGGAATGCCATGATGGGATGCATTCATGGGGTACAATAATGAGGTCTACAACAAAGCAATAATATCATCATACTTTAGGTTCCATTTGATCTTGGATACCAGAGGGATTTATGAGAAAAAGGAAACCCAAGTAATGGTATACGTAGGATTCTTATGGGATATGATGTAAGCCCAATGCCATAAACTATCTTCAAAAATCAACGGAAATAGGTTCTAAGTCTATCATTTTAAAACATGATAGATAGGTTTATGATTAGGTTTACCACATTAATGGTGGGATAAAACAAACATCAAGAATTAGGACAGAAAGTGGTCCGGGATAGTACAAAAGGATGTTGTTCACCACATGTATCAAGTTTTGGACTGCTGATGATTTGCCCAACATGAAAGCAGAACTGTATGGTTTGCTGTGCTTAGAATGCTCCTGTATAGGTACTCCTCCTAGAACTGGGAATCCAGCATACCAAGGGAAAAATATCCAGTGGGGGTTAGATGGCCGCTGTTTCTGCCATTAGAACCAGTCACTTGCCAATTGTTAGGATTGATTCCTCATATATAATACGTATAAAATATCATATCATCTAAGTACATGTTTACACACATTGATCACATTAAACCCCTAAAAACCCAATCATACAATCGCGTATGTCTACAGAGTAGACATATCATCATCATGATCATCATGTTCATCATCATGATCATCATCATGATCATTATCATGATCATCATGATCATCATGATGATCAGCATCATGATCATCGTGATCATCATCATGATCATCATGATCATCATGATCATCATGATCATCATGATGATCATCATCATCTTCATCATCATCATCGTCGTCATCATCATCATTATCATCATCATTACCATCGTCATGATCATCATGATGATCATGATCATCATCATCATCATCATCATCACCACCATCGTCATCATCATCATCATAATGATCATTATCATCATCATCATCATGATCATCATCATCATCATCATGGTCATCATTATCATAATCATATTGATCATCATCATGATCATCATCATGATCATCATCATCATCATGATCATCATGATGATCATCATCATCATCATGACCATATACTGTGTATATATATATACATACACTTCACGACATTCCAGGAGCAATGCAGTCACTTGTGCGATACTACGATCCGTTGGAAAGTACCGATAAAGATGGCAACATGGAAGAACCACATTATCTGGGAGAACGTGTCCGTGGTGCGGTGGTGGATCTTCTCGAAACAGACTCGTTTAGAGATGCATTGGCTGGATACACAGAGGGACCAAGGGTCGGCTTAAGACGGAAGAAACTGTCACACTTCGGAGCAGTGGCCATTCGCCGCTCGAAGAGGGCTGTGGACTTGGGCGATGAATTCTATGCTCTGACTATGTATTTGTTGTATACAATGTCCATCTGCGCCGGACTGCGCATTGAATTTATGACTTACGAGAAACTTGGTAACATGATCATCATGATCATCATGATCATCATGATCATCATGATGATCATGATCATCAGCATCATGATCATCATCATGATCACCACCACCACCACCACCACCACCACCATCATCATCATCATCATCATGATTCAAGTTGTCGCAACAACTATTCATAAACCCATTTTCCAACACAGACAACAACTATATTCTCATACGTCTTTTTTGTAACCTCCAAAATCTATCCCCTCCCATCCGCCCCCCGTGGCCCTCTTCCCCGGGCCACAGGGCACGGCCAGACACGGTGCAGCTGGCGATGCGGCCCAACACCGCGCCCACCACGCCGCACGGCGCGCGGCTGGAGAAGGTGGACAAAGCGCAGCTGCGTGGCTCGGTGATGACGGAGATTCTCGGGTTTTTCGCCGGTTTGCGATGTGGAAAATCACCATTTTTAGTGGGTAAATCACTATAAATCATCATAAATACCTGGGTTGATTGCTTAGTATGCTGGGAATTCATATGGCTGCAGCTCAAAATGTAAGGTCCCGATCCATACCCCGGACCCACAGGCGATCCATACCCCCTGATCCATACCCCGATCCATACCCTCGATCCATACCCTTTTGAAGAGATTGAATTCATTTCAGACCATTTGTGTAACTCCTTCGTTCCATACGTCCGGATCACCGCGTGGCGAGGACTTAGCTAATCAATGTGGTTGGTCAATGGTGATTTCATGGGAATTGGGATTTCATGGTGATTTAATGGAATTTTCATACAACTAAGTGAAATGGGATTTCACCAAAAATAGGATTTTTAATGATTTCAACCACCAAATATGGAAACACAATTGGAATACAATGGGAATATATCGGCAATATAAGGATATAATGGGATACCTTGTGCTGATTTGACCTAGCGAGGTGGAAAATCACAATTTTCTTGCAGCTTAATCATAAATCATGCACAAATGGGCCATTTTCAATAGCTATGCTAAATAACCAGAGAGTATCCCCAAAAAATGTGATTTGCAGAGGGACATCATGGGGTTTTGCTCGGAATTTAACCACAGCTCGGTTAGTCACTCCACCGACCCGTGGGGCTTCAATTTTGACCCCAAAGTCATGGGGGGTATCCCCAATTGATCCGAAATCAGACCATTTTAGTGGTGAAACCGATGGTTTTGGGGATCCCCAGTTTAGGAAACCCCATACATATACCATGATATCATGATATCCCGATCCCAATTGAGGTTGATTTTGTACCCATGCCCTTGCTGAACTCCCACCTTGCGCTGGGGTCCAATCCTCAACACCAAGGTGCTGTGTTCGATAGCGTCGATACGCAGCAGAACGGCATGGTCGCTTGGTGTTTGACAAATCTGCGGTGATGCTTGGAATTTGTGAAAGTTAACCTAGGTAAACAAACATGATAAATGTGGAACATCAGCCATCTGTAGACTATTTTCCCGCGGTTTCCCCATGCGTTTTCGGCATCTATGTTAGTTTACCCTAGGGTAACCAATTAAATTACCGGTAAAACCAACAATAGATGGAAATATCATGGGAATATATCCTGCAAGTCTGGAATGGAGATGGCTTAAAACCAAGTACCTTACGGTTGCTTGGAGATGAACATCCATTTATCAACTGTTTTGGTTTTCACCAGGTACCAGGGTCTAGACTCATAGCCAACCTCGGAGCCGCCCAAGTAAGATCAATGAGCAGTGGCTGCTAAACCTGTGTTGGTGGATGATTTGTTCGGCAATTGTACTATCCAATATATCGCGGATTGTCAGTCATCAGCAACTTACCCGAACATATGGAGGTTTCCTAAAATGGAGGTATCCCTGAATCATCCATTTTTAAGGATTTTCCATTATGAACCATCCATTTTGGGTTGCCTCCATTTTAGGAAACCTCCATATTTGGGGACATATTTCACCTTCACCGTGAACGATCACTACTTAAAGGTGCACTTGGGGTCTTCCATAGGTATTCATGCGGCAACCTGTTGACACTGCTCACCTATCTTGACATTGTGTCTATTTGTGTCTTTTTTGTGCAGCTTTAAATATGACCGTTGGGCCCCCATGACAGGAATCCAGACATCAAGAGTTGGGACAAATTTGTACACCATAGACCAGTGCAATGCTACATAAAACATCATGGAACCTTTTGTTGGAAGGAAGTTTGAAGGATCTACACGTGACAGATGTTTGGCCAGCCCCCGAAGCAAAGCCCGCAAAAGTTCACCCCCCAAACAATTAAGGCCTTCGCAAGAGGTTTTTAAATTATTAAACACCATCAAACCATATTCGGGGCTTGTCAAATCCCTTTGTGGCTGGTACCTTTGGGAGGGTACCCTCGAACTTCCGTGGCATCAGCAATGCTTGGGGTCGCACCGATCCTCTCGCAACCAGGTGAACAAGCGCGAGTTGATCAAAGCGATTCGAAGAGACTCTTGGACCAGAAGCAGTTCGGAGCCATATCTTTTGGGAAGCGCTGGATGTGCATCCCAGTTGGTAAAAAAAGACATCATATCAGGCTACAACCATGGGGATTGGCCACAGACTAACTCAGATTCTGGTGTTTCTGGATTACAGCAACCCCCCCGGAAAAAAAAGGAAAGTACTAATCCTACGAAATTAGTACAAACCCCATTCCTAGTATAGCAGCTGATTATAGCAACCCCCAAAAAAATAGAAACCCCAAAAAATCGAAAAGTCATTTTGGTAGGTAAGATTCATGTAATTCCTAATGTGGCTTGCTGATCAGAATAGCACCTCATGATATAGGAAGCTACAAATAGCGGTTGGATCCTTTTCGGGGTTAATGTAACCTCGGTGAATGGTCAGTGGCCATGGCCAGGCAAAACATCATGGGGATGCAACCGTCTGAATGTTGTTAGATCACCAGGGATCCGAGATTAGCAATGTTTTGGGGATGCTTGGTTAGATATGAAATCTGGGTGGCTACTTTAGTGTGCTTAGACTCTCGCAAAAATTGGACATTCGAATTCTCTATTAATATGTGTATATATATACATACGTATATATTAATTTGTGTGCATATATATATATATAGATAAAACGCGTTTGTTGTTCATCGTTTTGCAGGGTATCCAAGATTGGATTTGGTATCTTTGACCCCACCCAATCACCGTGACCTGTTTCGGAGTGGACCCGCGTCCTAACACTAATCTTCAATAGCCAATGTTATCAGTGGACCCCCAATCTCATTGGATTGGTCTGAGGGAAATTTTACAGCAAACCCCTATATTTCAAGGGAAAGTCAATGGTTTCCTGTATATTTTCCCTTCAACCAATCCAATGACCAAAGGTATAACCACTTAGTGACCAGTTGCGAATTTTTAACTCATGTGTGATATATGGTGGAAAATAGATACTATCAGATACCAACATGAGTTTTTTCCGCAACCAACCCAGAGCATGACGGCCTCCCTGCCTGAAACGAGACTGAGACGTCCGTCTTGCTGGAGAGAGTTTTGAAAATGCCGGCATTTACGAGCCCCATGTTTGCTTGGTGAAATCCAACCTATTTATCTATCTATGAATCTATCTATCTATCGATCTATCTATCGATCCATTCATCCATCTATCTATTTATCTATCTTTACAGTCACAGTATATATATATATATTGTATGCCTTTATATAAATATATATTGTATGCCTTTATATAACTATATTCCTAAGTGCTAATTGGATACATGATACATCCAGAGAAAAACATATCAAAACATCCAACCGTTGGTTGATATGACATGTCCCCAGTTATACTTGTTTTAGTTACATATAACATGTCCATCGAAATCCCAGTCTCACTTCGAAACCGCGAAGTAAAACCGCTGAGGACGCCAAAATGGCCGAGTTCTTTGGCCTTCCAATGGAAATTCGTCAGGACTGCCGTAGGTTGGGCCTAAGGATAGCACCAAGAAGTGTCAGACTAATTGGCTATGGTTCAAAATTAAGGACCTGGGGGACCACAGATTTAAGTCTATTTTTATTATTAACTATTAACCATCCTATCATTGGGGTACCCAATTTTGACCCATAACCAATTGGCTTTTAAACGTGCTTAATGGGATATGATGGGGAGAAGTCATAATTTTGATTGGTGATATAAATGAGATGTAGTGGAATGTAACCAACTAAGCATGATTCAATATTTGGGTGTGTCTGAGAATGGGCTATCCCTAAAAAAAAATGGCAATGTTAGTGGGAAAAGACCCATTTTCCGACGTAAGGGTATATTTTGGATAGTGTTGGTAGCTTCTTTGGCAATGCTACGATGAATGTTAGTGATGTTGCTTTTCTTGTCCAAGTATTTGCTTCATTGTAGAACTGTTGGTAGTGCAAATAGTGCCAACACATTGAAAAATTGTCATGAAAACCGTTGGTTTGGGTCGATAGTTCCATGTTTCAGCCATGAATGGAGAAACAAACTCTGAGTATCATGCTAAGGAGCTTTGTTTTTGGTGGCGCTTTTGAGGTTAGCCATGGGTATTTGAATGACAGTTGCCACCAAATTGTACAGTTGTGTGACGAGTGATGGGAACACCTCGCCAGTCGCCTACACAAATTCCGGTACAACACTCCTGCTTGAGGTTCTCGACAGTAGAACAACTGGTGATGGGAATGCGAACATGTATACATCAGTAAGTATAGCAACCCCCAAACAGATTTAGACGAAAATGTTCTGCCATCATGTTTGAACTGCAACTCTATTTGGGTCTGTAATGAGGTATACCCCCAAATGGCCAGTTTAGTGGGCATAACAAAAATAAACCATTGGAATTGGAGGTACCCTGTTTTTTTCGCTGGGAGTTTCCATAGTGCCATTGACGAATCTTCTGAACGGGTTTACCTTTCGATAGCGCCATTGAGGAATTTTCTGTTTTTTTACCTTTCTAAAGTGAGCCATAGGTACACTACAAATATTGGTGTATCTGAAAATGGATAAACCATTGGGAGAGACAGAGGAATACATGGAATACATGTAACACTGTAACACATGTAAAATATATTAAGATGCCATTTCATGGGGCACATGATGAGTAGATCATCATTTATCTGGGGGGTAGCCTATTTTCAGACAAAGCCGGATGGCCAACTGCACTCCCTTTCCCAGTGACTTATCATTTAGCTGGTATTTGAAACTGTGTCCATTTTGGTGTCATCACATGATATCGTATCCGGAGTAGTTGTTGGAGGGGTGAAACAGGGTAGAAGCTGAGGACCACCGCAGATCATGCAATTGCACTGGTACCATCCCAAGAGTTTCAAAAGAAAATGGATGTCGATTTTAGTGCCTGATTACATTAATTCAAATATGAGCAATCCATGGTTTCGATCTGCGGTTGGAGTTTAACAGATCTGGCATGTCTATTATGATCATATGTTAGTTTACTGGAGGCTGATATGATCATATCATCGTCGTGCACATTTGGAACTCATCACAAATTTTTGGCGCTGGCGCGCCTGATGCCCTTGGACATCATGCCGCTGTTCCGAAGTGGATCCCAATCCAGAACTTCGGTTGAAACTGTCGGGCATCTCAGATACTGATTTTTGCGAGCATCCAAAACTGAAATAAAGACAGTTGGCGGGTTGATCCGGAGGTCGTGTTCCTTTTTGATTGATTTTCTGCACAGACACGATCAGCAGAAGTTCGAGACGTTCCCTTCGCTCCTGGGCTGGTCTGCCGTGATGGCGTGGTAAGACTTCTCCAACTTTAGACACTGCCAGGCCCTTCCTGAACCCAGCGCAGCGCGCTAGACAGTCAGGTGGAGGTGGTGGATCTCACAGGAAGCGCTAAGCCAAGGCCTGTGTTCAAAGTGGTATGGTGGCAATGCCTAAGAAGCCAGAGGCACTGCCGTTTGTGAACGACATGGTCTGTTTCCACTCTTGTTTGTTTGTGAATTGCCCTTGGCCTGTAACAGTCAGTAAAAGGATTTCTTGCTAAATACGACCTCCATGCAGGTTTTGTTGATTTCTTCGTGCACCATATCGTGGAGACAAGATTGCAATGTCCGAGTCGCAAGCATGGATGTAAACATGATGAAAAGTGACCATCAATGCTACCTCTATTGACTCTGCTGTAGCTATACTGTAGCTCAAACAACAGTTAAAACCGTGAAAATGTATGTGTTCGTGGTGAATAGAGAGCAGCTATGACTTTCTCCTTGGAACTTCAAGCGCAAATTATACCACGTATTTCCTACACTTTTTTCCCCGGCCTTTCTGACAACCTATTTTTTTCATTCGCAGGAAGATGGATCACGGGACGAGATGGAAAAGCTCTTCCAGGCCAGGCTTTGGGACAGAAAATTGCAATTTTGTTAAAGGCACCACCAGAAATTGAACTTACCAGAAAAGAGTCACTATTCATCAATACTAATCACTAATTATCAGTAATGATCATTGGGGCATTACTTATCAGTGTAAATCATTCTTATATAACCCATTGTTGACCCATTATTAACATGTGTTTCTCATTATAGTTAGTTACTAGACCTCATTGTACTTACATTATTGTGAAACACCATTGGTTCCTAACGCATTATAGTTGAAAAGGGTGGTAACTTAAGTATCAAACCATTAGTTTTGTCCAACAAATCGTTAGTAGTACACCATAGTTCGTTAACCCATAAAATGTATTATATACCTTCCAATAGCTATCCATCATAGTTATCAATATACTGGGTTGTTATAATGTTCTTAACCCATGGTGATTCACATTATGCAACAAGTATTCGACACATTGCTTATCATACTAATCCTATAAATCACCATGAACTATGTCATTCAATATTCCATTAACAATTCCATTCATCACCACTTATCACCATTCATCAACATTCATCAACCATCATTACCCGTAGATATATAGTTTTTATATAGATGTTCCACAATTATTCCCATGAGTTGACCCATTCTCAACCATGACTGGCCAGTGGTTAGTTCATTGTTAGTGACCATTGCTATCCATTGATCATCGCTATTTTTGATTTCAGTAATTACTCATCAGCAATTAGTCAATAATCATAGTAACCGTATTATATATATATACATATATATTGTGATTGGATCCACACTGGCAGCGCAATCCCAAGGTGACCCTGCACCTACAGCAAATGTTTTCCGCCGCCAGTGAAAGTCACGCAGTGTTCGCCAAAAGCTCGCCGGAGCCAAGAGCAACTGCACAACAAAAGGTGTTTGGACCTTTGGAACATACTGGAAGCTCAAGAGGATGCCTATGGGAATTCCATGGCCTAATGACCGGGATCATTGGAACATTCACACTCCCAACAGAAAATTTCTTGTCTATGTTTTGACATCATTTGAGTCTTCAGCTGCTTTCAGCCATTTCACACGGGTTTTCGTACAGGCTTTTTCTTTGAGGATTTGAGACTCATCGTGGAGACAATACTTTCCTTGTGCAAGGGTCTGTCTTAGGAAATGACATTCCATGATTTTTGTCAGGGCGTCAGCAAGTTGGGCTCCGGAATGTACCCATCGCAGGCGCACCCCTTCCGCTAGGAAATCTTTGATTGCATGGGCTTGGAGCTGGGTTCGGAACTCTTGGCAGGATGGGGTTGCAGTGCGTGTTACTAGGTCATATAAACTTTTGCAGTCAGTGACTGCGATGGATGAATCTTCTTTGAAAGTTGCGGTTGCATACGTTGGTGGTAATTGTTTGAGGGTTTCTGTTGCTTTTCGCCAATTAGTTCGAGGATCTCTGATCCAGCTCCAGAACAGTCGCAACCAAGAGAGTTGGTCTAAGGTGGTGCTGAGCGAATTGGTTTCCGCTGACAGCGTGCTTGTCACCACTCTTTGGATCTTCTTACATCCCCAACTTATGGGATTGACTGGACAAACATGATTCTTTCCGATGTCTTCATGTGTAGTCATGATCATGGTTCCAGTGTGTGACTCAGGTTGCTTCTTTGATGCAAAAGATGCATCAGAGAAGGCCAGGATTCTGATCTTGTCCATGGGTATTGGTTGAATGCGAATGCATGTGGATTTGTATCGCTTGGCTTCATGGAGAACTTTGTTTCCTTGTATGAGGGTGTCCACTGTTGCACTGTTGATTACACTTTGCAAGAAACTCAATCGACTGGCAATATCTGGTCTTGTGTTCACGGACGCATATTGCAAGGATCCTATGAGAGCTCTGAGATCTTGTCTCTCTCTCTCAGTCACTGGCAATTCCAATTCGGCTTTGCGTTGTGGTTGAAAGTGAATGGGGTTAATCTTCGTGACATAGTTTTCTTGGGACATCGTAATGGAAAAGTCATTGTGTTGTGTCATTTCAATTCCAGTGAAAATGAAATTTTGGGATTTTCGAGAACCGAAAGGGAACTTTTGTTCTAGCTTTTGAATCTGCTGTTGGAAGTACTGATTTCCGCCACATAATCCATCGTCCACGTGGACTCCCAAGATTCCTGCTGGCTCAGCTTTGTCTTTTTCATGGAGCATGTACAAACAAAGGTCAAAGGGAGAAGAAATAAAACCGAGTTCCTTCAAGGTCTTATCCAGTTCGGTGAACCAAAGAAACGGTGCGTCAATTAATCCATATGCTGATTTCACTAAGCGACAAACTTCGTTTTCTCTGAGGTTCATGGCTTTGATCATTTCGGGCACTGGTTCCACTGCGATTACACGGCCTTCTTGTGTTTTTCCTTGAAGAAAAGCAGCTTTAATGTCGAATGACATGAGTGTCCATCGCATGGAGGCTATGATCTGGGCTATGAACATCTTTGAAGTTTTTCCCAGTGTCGGACTGTCCCGTGGGATTGTATCCAGTTGAGGATCCATGTAGCCAAGTACGACTAACCTGGCCTTTGCCTTCCTAGACCGACCACCTATCTCTTTCTGCTCTTGGGGATCTTCAACAGGTTTCCATACGTACAGCCATCTACAACGTAGGATTTGTTCAGGGGATAGTTCATTTCTGAACATTCTTTCAACAGTCCCGGTCTGGAGCCGGTTCTGAACCTCTTTGGATTTGGCTTTTTCGAATTCCAGTCTCTCGCTTGGGTCGAGTGTGCACAATTTCACTTCTGTTCGTTGCCTTTTTCCAGCAGTAGCAAGAAACAAAAACTCTTCTTCGGTGGGATTCTTGGAGGATTGGCACACTGTTGCAAGCTCATTTGGACTGATTTCGATCTCAGCACGCCACACAAGGTTCTCGCCGTCAGGCATCAAGAGTTCATGCTCGTCAGTGCAGGTCAGGAGGTCACATAGCAATTCATCATCTGCATCATCGGGAATTGGAATTTCATGTGGTTGAAGTTCCGAATTTTCATTTGTAGGGTTACTTTCTGGTGGTATTACATGTGGTCCTAGTTCAGGGTTACGTGGAGTGATTGGAATTCCTTCTGACTCCGGCTGGCCGGATGCATTTGATGGTGGATTTGCTTCGGCATTGGGTATTGTTATGGGACTATTTACTGGTGGGTTCTCAGGTGACTCATCTGTGATTATGGCATTCTGGTTATTGGAATTTTTATGGGAATGTTGACTGGAACTTTCAAGGTGAGGAATTGGTGTCAGGGACAATGGTATGAGCCTGGCTTCGACAGCGCTGACTGGGCGGATGTGTTCCGGGGCAGCTTTGACAATTGACCCTGCATTGTTGCAAAACACAGTCGTAGAACTGTCTTGCTTGACAACCCTGGCTGGTCCTACCCATGAGCCCTTGAAGTTATTCATTTTCCATACCATTACCCATTCCCCAGTTTCATAGGACCCTCTATGTGGTCTGTCCCTTCGTAGAGCTGCTCTTCTGAGGGCCACGTCATTATCTGCTGCATGGAACGCACGTCGGGCTGCTTCTCGCATTGAGAGAAGTTCTCTGAAACGCACACCAGCTTGATCTTCACAGTCGGCTATGGCATGTGCTGGTAGGGAATCATCGCTGGTTATGGATGCAGGGACTCGCAGTCCTTTTCCAAAAACCAAGGTGTCGGGTGCATATCCGTGTCGCAAGCTACAGGAGTTCTTTGCCATGACACACTGAGTAAGGGCTTGTTGAAACTGTGGGTAGTTGCTGACATCATGTTCAAGCTCAAACTTGGACAACATGGATTGCAAGGCACCTCCATGACGCTCAATTCGGCCGCACTGCCAATGTGCGTCTGGTGGCACAACTTTCACACTGAATGTCAAGCTTTGGAGAAACTTCGTGAATGTTTCGGAAACAAACTCTTTTGCTGAATCCATCAGAATGGTGTTTGGTGGACCTGCCCAATTGAGCCACCCCATGGTGAATCTTTCTTGGATCTCGGCACGATTGGGAGCAATGATGGCCGCATGATAGTTGGTTCCATGATCTATAAAGTGATAGAAATGGAAATCTTGCCCCTGCTTATTTGTCCACTTTACCCCATCTATGGATATTTTATCCCCAAAGTGAAGCTCGGACTTCAGTGTGGCTGGCTTTGGAATCTTTGGCCTCTGTTGCATTTGGCATATGGAGCACTTCAAGTCCAGCACGCCTTGAGAAAGTTCTCTTGCATAACCCCGCTGCTGAAGAACTTGGCTAAGTCTTCTGGGATCTGGGTGTCCTAGATTCTTGTGAAGTCTCAAGGCTAGTTTCTTCTGATCCGATGACAGGGCCAAAAACTTTGGACCATGATTGCTGCTGTGGGCATCTATGCTCATTGGGGTTTCATCGGATTCTGAGACATTTGGACTTGGCGATGGCAGTATTGGTGTATTGGGAAATTCATCCGGAGTTTCAGTGGATTGGACTGCTCTCGCTGGCTCACTCGCACGAATTGTTTCGGATGCATCTTCTCGAATTTCCTGGCGATTGTCCTCATTGGGACTCGGAAAGCTCTGCTCTGGCATAGGATGATTTCGGGCAAAAACTGTTATATTCATGTAGCTTGGATGTGAACGACGCCACTGTTGTCGTGCGGACAAAAATTCCCAGTGTTCCCATTGATCCTCCACAAGGATTTTCTTGGTGTTTCGTTGGACCACAATAGCTCTTCTGTATGGGGCCTCACTAGGAATCATATCTTTTGGTGGTTGAATGGTCCGTTCCGTACCTTTGCATACAACAGCTTTGACAATCATCTTGTCGTGAAAGAGCTCTTGGAGGCTTTGCAGGATCTGTGGATCATTAATGATTTTTCGTCCCACTCGGGGCATTATCTTGGACACTTGCTCATAAATCTGATCACACAATCCATTTGCAGTTTGTTCAGGAGACTTGTCTTGGATTCGTCTGCGTTTGGGAGGCATTTGCATTGGCTCAATCAAGCTACTGTTCTGCAGCTTTGCCCGTTTGGCGCTGAAACCGCTTGCTGACTGATTGGATGGCCGCTTGATCCCTGAGAGTGCAAATGCTGTCTCATCCCAACACATGACTGGGCGTTCTTTCATGTTCTTCACCTTGGTAAGCACTTGTGCAATGCTTCTGGCAAACTTTCGAGTGTAATTTTCTGAAAAGGCAGTTCGAAGTATGGGGATTCCTTTGACAATTGTCTGACCTTCAAGTGTTTGATGTTCATGTTGATGATTGCACTTTCGACCATTGAAGTGGAAATAAAATTGTTGTGAAGTTGTGTGAATTTCCATGCCTTTCTTGTACAGTTTCTGGTTCTGTGGATCTCGCATTTCCCCAACCTGGCACATATCAAACTTGGCAACATACGTCCCTTGGGCAATCTCATACAGGTATGGTGTTTTCAGCATGAGGGACCGAGCTGGCTGTTCCCAATGCATATGTCGCTGGTGAATGCATTGATACCGGTACAGCATGAGGCCTAAGGCCAATTGATACAAGTGCTCTTCTCTCTGTTCCTGGACATGGGCAAAACTGGCTTCGCTGTGGGACTCATTGAGGGCACTCCATGCACACCATGGTCCACATGTTGGACTATACCACAAGTGTTGGGGACGGCATTCAAGAATTGTTTGAAACAACTTTTGACGACCTGTTTTGGTGGCAAGATCCCCTTCTGACATCCCATGACGCTCTGCACGAAAGCCAAGTTTGTTGACTTGCCGAGTCAACTCACTGATGGGTCCACAGAAAATCTCAAGCACTTGCATTTTCGGCCGCTGTCGGAGATTGCTGTTCTGGGATACTTCCTCAAACTCTTTGGTGAACTGTGAAACAAGGTTGTTGAACTTCCTTTGATAGTGGTTCATGGTATGAGTGAAGTTGGCTTCATGGTCAAAATCATATTCCCAATCTCCGGCATTCAGGATGTGATCTAAGGGGCTCCATGGTGAGCCTGACGCACATGACTCAGGATCTCGTTCAGGGCGTCCTCCACATTGAGGACTCGGCACTGCAGGGCATCGATGATCTCTTGCTGTGGAGTATAGGTCATGGGCATGCTCTGGTCCGGTGGTCCCATCACGTCCCACGGATCCCACGGTTCCAGCTCTTCGCTGACATCCGTCGCCACTGACATGGCTGGCATTGGAGCAGCCTTGCTTTTGGGCATGGTCTTGGCTTTGGGGGCCACCACTTGCTGCTTCTCGGCCTCCGGAATGGGCTCCATCTCGTAGAACTCCTCGTGCTGGGCAATCATGGCCTCTATGAAGACCAACATCTTCCTGTGCTCTTCCTTGTCGCTGGTTCCGTATGTTTTGCTGAACCAACGTACCCAGCCCTTCTCGGCCTGCCACATGTGGGAATATGTTTTCCCGCAGTGGGTCTTTCCGAAGGTCACTTTGTGCTCCCCCATCTCGGCAATGCTCAGCTTCTTGAAGGCCTCGAGGCTCTCTGAGCTGCCCTGTGCCATGACACGGTCGAGACGGCTCGCAAGGCTCATCTTTGGATGTCTGGACGGATCGAACAACCTGAAGGAATTGGGCAGACAGTGGCTTGGGCCTGGATTCTTCCGCAATCACCTCAGTGCTTCCAACCTGTCCACTTCGGCATGATTGATGAATGGTGGATTGTGAATGAGCATGAGATGGTGCATTCAAAGTGACATGGCTGTAATCTGGTGTGTTGTGTGGAATGCTGGAATGTTCAGGATTGTTGGAACTTTCACAACTGGTTGCTTGGACCTCTGGAAAAACTGACATTTGTGATCCTACAGCTGTCGGCTCTTCTGGGTTTTGACACGGAGGGATTTCGCTGCTGAGAAAGGTCTCGGCCGCATGTTCGGTCTTGACCCTGTGCAGTCTTCCTTGAGCTTTTATCAAGTGATTGATATCCAGCATGTATAGACCTCTAGGACTCAACTTGAGGTGAACAGGCTCGCTCAAGAATGGACTGGTCAGGACCTGCTGTGCGCTGTCAATGCTCGCCCGCAGAGTTCGGACAAGAGTGTTTGAAAGCAACAGTGGGGTTTCACCTGGCACTATGGCTACCTTTAATCCCAATCCTATAGATTTCAGGGGAATCACTAAGGCATGCTGACTGTCAAGAGTGCCGGAGTTGCCAAATCTAAAAGTGATTTCACACAGTGTTCGGCTCAACTGTCGTTTCACTTCTGATGGAAAACTCTCGATCAATGCAGGCAAATGAGCACTTCCGATCACGGACTTAGTGGCACCAGTATCTAAGATGCCAAGTGTGCCGTGTGTTGTGAAAAAGGCTTCCGCCGCATCACTCACATCTTGTTTGAATTGCATCATCGGCTGTTGGCAAACTGCTTCATTCCTGGGAATCGGATGTCCCGGGCGGATGACTGGATTACTGAACCCCCGCTTACCCCTTTTACGGAGGCGTTCCCGAATTTCATGGGGAACTACATGAACAGTATTAATTACTTGCAAACTGGGCACATCTAGGGATGTCTCATTGATCACAGGCAGTTGGATGAACTCCATAGGCATCTCATCGGGCTCACCCTCGAGGGATACTGCTTCAGCTGTCATGGTGGCTGATGCATTTTGGGATCCACTGGAGTTCCACTGCAAGCGTTCCAGAGGTGAATGTGGGCACAGTGATGAGTCAGCGCTTGCAATGTGTTTATCACAGAGCCTTCAATATGATTATCATCATCATTTCGCAGCTATGATAGCTTCAAATCACATTGGTTTTTATACCCTCCATATCAATGGATCCAATTCCAATTGCAATGCTATTTCCATTGCATGCCTCGCCTTGCTTTTCGTGTTGCTCCATTTGAACCTTTTGTGCCATCATTTGACGAGCAGTGTTTCCTCGACAGCAAATCGCATGACCAATTGGATGCGAAGTAAATGGGTCAGAAAGGTCATGCCCTGCAAAAAAGTGAAACGAAAGAGATTTCGCCAGAGGCCTCGGATAGGTCGATACCACAGCCTTCGGAATGTGACAAAGAGACTGAAATTTCTATTTCTGTGGTATGCAGTGCTTTGTAATGCAATTGACCATTCATGCAAGCAATTTTCCAAAGCTTTTCGCCGGGCACTGAGCTGGTGGAAACGAAATGTTTACCGATTGAAAAGCTCCAACCCTTTGCAGCATTATCTATGGTCCCTGACACGAAAGGCTCGCAACAAATTTATGCATGCTGCCCATGGCAACGGTGCCAAGGGAAGGGGAAAAGGAAAGTCCAAATCAAAGAATGCAGAACAAACCAGCATTTCTGCACCGCCAAGCAGTGCTGTTCGGTTGCCACCATCAGATAGCAGCGACTTGGATTTTCTGAATGCCGTGGCAGCTGCTATGCCAGAAGAAGCAAGGATACGGGCCCAATCCCAACTCGTTGAAGAAGAGTGGTCAGTTCCTACCGTGCCACATCAATGTCTTGGCAAAAGGGACGCCGTCGCTCTTGTGCCCAAAAAAGAGTTGCCGGGTGTTCTTGAACGGGTCAGGTTTACCACGTGCAGTGTAGCTGCTTTATTGACAGAGCATCCAGATGCGGTTGGACTCAGAGGATATGAAAGCTCACAAGTGAGGTGCACAGTGTTGGCCTTGGGAGAAGGGAATGAGCGTGTGAGAGTTACAGTCACTAGATGGCTGGTTCAGCTCAGGGTTTCGGCGCACCAGTCGAACAACGCATGTCCGGCGATCAGGTAGACATGTATGTCACAATGAAAAAGCTCCAGGTACGTTTGCCCCAGGAATATGGATTCCCTGCACCTCCTCTTCTCGCTTCTTTGGTTGTGCAACAACTCACAAAGTGGGTCCCATCAGAAGCCATTGACGAAGTCATTTGCCGCCAAAACGACACTGCGACCTTCATGTGTCACGCGGACTATGTGCACACTCTCTTGAAAGCTTCAGGACGCGGCGGCATGTTCGTCAAGGATAAGGATGAGAACATTGAGTATCATCTGCTCTACTTGGACGAGGAGTTCACGCGGGAGGAGGCATTGAAACTGAGTGACAATGAGAACATTTTTGGTCTCATCAGAAAGATGGGAGGTACCAAAACAAGATATGCCCTACGATTCACGCAGGAAACCCATCTGCAAGCATTCGCAAAGGAGCATTCCATTTTGGACACGAGTGGCCATGGAAAGTGGAAAATCCAAGGTATATCGCCTATGGTTGGCCTCTGTGGCCTATTGGCCTTCCTCAGTGATCGCAATTTCCAGAATATTGACATATTATACATGAAAGATTTGAACGCCACCTTCACTGCTGAAGTANATTGGCCTTCCTCAGTGATCGCAATTTCCAGAATATTGACATATTATACATGAAAGATTTGAACGCCACCTTCACTGCTGAAGTATCGGGGGACGTCAAAGATTCCTTTTACGTATCATGTGGTACCAAGAACCAGCTGCGTTTCAAGGCCATCAACAAGATTGCCCGAGAGCATGCAAAGCAACAAAATCAGGAAGAGCGTGCCTCAAAACAGCAGCTGAAGAAATCGCCGACATCCAGAAGTTCCGCCCAGCAGAATTTCTACCAGCAACACGTTGCCAGACAGAAGCAGACGCAGATTGACCAAGGAAATGAAGCAACTAAGCATGGTGCAGCAAAAAGACCAATTACTCAGGCCAAAACAGGTCTCACTCCTGAAACCAAGAAGAGAGACGACCGAGATGCGAGCCTTTAACATTTGTTTGTCACTTTAGTTTGCCATATATTCATTGGTGCAAATCACCGCTCCAATGTCAGACTTGGTTCCGATGCAGAAAAGCAGCGAATAAGCAAGCTCACATTGCTCATGGTAACACTATGCATAATGATTCACCTAAAACAGTGTGTACCATAAAGGTTGCTAACACCAATGGTCTTTCGGTCCCTGGAAGATGGGAGAACGTGCTCAAAAGATGCACGGGAATAACAGTGCCCAGCGAAACCCACTGTACTGCAGCGATGCAGAAGTCTTTGCCTTTTTCAGCAAAGGAATATAAAATCCTTTGGGGATCGCCTGTGTCCAAGGGCTCTCGCTCAGGTGTAGCTTTCCTAATCAGAAGCAATAAAGTATGGGAAGCCCGACCAATCCCTTTCCTGCACCCACCATGCCAAAAGTATTTTGACGAGGGTAGATTAGTTGCATGTCAAATTTTCTTCCAGAAAGGGGAACGTTCGGTTATCCTCTACGGTATATACGGGCATGCTGGTGCCAGATGGGAATCAGAGAGGAAGAAGTTAGTTGAACAGATGCTACATGAAATCTCACACGATATGCTCATGCGAGGTAGTGTGCCTGCGCTCATCGCAGGGGATTTTACTGTACAAATCCACGAAAGCCGTGTCCTGCAAAAATACATTTTGAGCCAGCACTTGTTTGACTCAAGCGACTGGGGCCCCGCCCATGAGCAATCCAAGAACACGTCACACACTAAGAATGGATCTCGCATAGACTTGCTCATGGCTAATCAGCTGGCGGCACGCCTGCTGCTTAGTTGTAAAGTTGTACCTGGAGTTCTTCCCGATGACCATAGTGAAGTTCATGTTGATGTCGACCTTCCTATTGGTCATCAGGTCAAATACGTCCCTGTCCAGCCNTAAAGTTGTACCTGGAGTTCTTCCCGATGACCATAGTGAAGTTCATGTTGATGTCGACCTTCCTATTGGTCATCAGGTCAAATACGTCCCTGTCCAGCCCAATTCCCATATGACGGGTCCATATGACTCACCACCTGTCGGATATCAACAACCNCGACCTTCCTATTGGTCATCAGGTCAAATACGTCCCTGTCCAGCCCAATTCCCATATGACGGGTCCATATGACTCACCACCTGTCGGATATCAACAACCTGAATTACATTGTGTCAGTGCAGTTAAGCCTTTGCTTGAACAGAACAAGATCGACAAAGCTTTCCATAAGTGGTGTGAAATTGCTGAAACATGTCTTCATCAGATTCCATGCACGTCGCTTGGCCAGGCATCTTATGACCAAGGGCGTGGTCGCGGGCACGTGCGCTTCCAGAAACAGTGTGTTTTTCCAAAGCAGAAAGAAGCACATACGCTCACTGTGNTTATGACCAAGGGCGTGGTCGCGGGCACGTGCGCTTCCAGAAACAGTGTGTTTTTCCAAAGCAGAAAGAAGCACATACGCTCACTGTGCATTGTCGTATTGTAGCTGCCGCAATAGGTCGCACTGACGAACTCATAAGAACAGCAGGTTTTGGAGTCCAATGCCACAACACATGGAAAAAGATAGCTAAAGCAGTGCCATCGGTACCACAGAAGCACGCCCAAAACTTGCGTGTGCTTATAAGTAAAGAGCTGAGTCGTGATCTTTTGCCACAAGTTCTTTCTATTTTAACTCAATCGCTCAAAGAGCTGCAGACAGCTGACCATTATGACCGCATAAACGCATGGAAAAAGCGAATGAAAGCGTCAGAAAAGTTTGCTTATAAATGGCTGAAATCCACGGACAACCNTGACCGCATAAACGCATGGAAAAAGCGAATGAAAGCGTCAGAAAAGTTTGCTTATAAATGGCTGAAATCCACGGACAACCGAATGGACACAACAATGCGCCTACCAGACGGTAGATTCACTGCGAACACTGATGAACAACTCAGAGCTATCGAAGCAGCATGGCTTCCGATCTTCCAAAAACTTGCCGAACAAACTCCCGATGAACAAACTTTCCAACAACATTTTGCTCCCTTTATGAAATCCGCACCTATGACATTGTCTCCTATGACAGGGCCTTTAATCGTAGAAACGCTTCGTTCTATAAAGCCTAGTGCTGCAAGTCTAGATGGGTGGAAGCCAGAATCCCTGGTTGCGTTAAGCAGATGGTTTCCCGAGCTCTTTGACGCACTAGCCCTGATTCTTGCATGGATCGAAGAACACGCACAATGGCCACATGACATTTGTAAGGCATATACAGCCCTGATCCCAAAGAATGACATGTCCACCGCTCCAGCACCGGAAGAACATAGGCCAATATCGGTCCTTAGCGCCATTTACAGGCTATGGGCCCGCATTAGATTTATTGATGGCCTATCATGGCAAGAGTCATGGACACCCGAGCAAGCTTGGGGGTGCCGTAAGGGTAAAGGTGCCGAAGTCTTATCTTTGCAAACTGCTTTGCATTTAGAACAGATACGTCTATCTAAAGATGCGAAATCTGGCGGAGTCTCCTATGACTTTAGGAAGTGTTTCGATCTAATCCCTTACCAGCTTTTATTCAAAGCTCTGGAAACTCGAGGGGCCCATCCAAGAATCATTGCTCCACTCAAAGCTTTATATTCAAACTTGCAGCGAGTCTTTAGACTACGTGGTGCATGCAGTGCTTTTTGGCAAGCCCACAACGGACTTTTGCAGGGATGTCCTTTGTCCATGTTAGGACTAAATGCCCTTGTCGGTGTAATCCTCGAGGTCAGCCGAAACACATGCCCAAGAGTAATTGCCAGGAGCTATGCTGACGATATTTCTGCCACCATTGTTGATGAATCCCCTGACGTAATTTTGCATAATTTGTCCAAGTTTCATAGAATTGTCCGCTCTTTCGAAGAAATAAAGTTCGGTGAAATTGCGGCCAAGAAATCCTTCACCTTTGGACATCCTTCCTTAGCAGGTAAAATCAACCCGGATTATGAGCACCGTGCTACCTTTCGCCTGGTAGGCGGTAGCTTCAAAACTGAAAGTGCACAGGCTACGGTGGCCACCCTGGAGCAAGGTCGCTTCGGCAAATGGAGCGACACCGTAGCAAAAATGCGGCACTGCCCTCTCCCGTGGAGAGACAAATCCCGGATGTTTCTTTCTTCTAAAAGTCAGGCAACTTATGCGCAGGGAACACACAAATTCACTATCCCCGAACCTGAATTAGTCAAAATCAGATCAAACATCATGAGAGCAATGTTCAATGTAGATTTTTACTCGATGAATATTCACTTAACTTTTGCGCTTTTGCTTCCGCCACAACTCGATCCACTGTTCGGATATTTCTACCAAGGTCTAAGAACTCTAGAACGCTGCATGCGTGAGCCATCTTTCAGGTCAGACTTCACACACCTCCTGGAGAATAAGTCTAGAAATAGTATAGATGGTCCTGCCCGCCGTATCCAGCAATGGCTAAATAGTCCTTTTTCCTCATTAATTCAACAGTTGATCGATGGTCCAATCGACAACGTGGAGTTGTGGGCCCATAATTTGCGCGACACCTGGCGACAAGAGCTACTGAAGAAAGCCGCCAAAAACAGACCCCAGCATTATCATGATATCACGAATATATCATTCAGGCGTTCCATGCTATTGTACAAAATTCTTGATCAACGTGCCTTTGCTTACGCTGAAGAAGATACATTTATGAAGCTTGGAGTTCTTCGCCGTCTCTTAGTTGGGGGACTACTCACTGAAGAATCTGACGCACGCCATCGCAAGCAAGCCCAACCCGCAAAATGTCCTTGTGGAAAGGCGCCATCCGTGCTCCATATCTCATGGGAATGTCCGCTATATGATTCTATTCGTGAGCCCATTGCACATATTGATCACCAATCTCTCCCCACATGTACGAAGTATTCTGCACTCATTACCGAATCGTTATCCATGTCCGATCAGCAAATAATATGCCTGCAATCCACATTGGTCTCGATTTGGCAAAAGTACATTCAAGACTATAAGTCTGGCAGTAGAGCAGAGGTAGTCCAGAAGAATGCCACTAGCAATAATGAAGACACCCATGACGATGGCCATATCCTCAGGCCTAGACCCAACAATAAGCCGGGAGTTTTCTGCTGTAAATGTGGCAAATACGTCACTCGGTCTAAACATATCAAACTTAAGATCACGAAGCTTCCATGTCCACAGAAAGATTCGCAAGTGATCTTGGAAGAGGAGGGATTTAATAGAAGCACCTCGCGTCTTGATGATCTCTATAAACAATTAAATGAGGATTACAACTCTACTAGTTGCCATGTCTTAGAATGGAACAGAAAAAAAGGGAAAATTGCAGGTCGCCCTGATGAAGGACTTCTCAAATGTACGGCCTGTGAGCGTACATGGAAGTGGAAGGACAGACGAAATATCAGAACTACCAAATGTGCAGCCGCATCCAAAAATAACGTTTCCCCACAGATCAGATCCACCCAAGCTGCCAGTTCATCCCACAATCCTAACCCTCCTACGCCAACAGTGATGCCTAAAACTCGTTTATGCACCAAGACAAAAATCTCTCCATCCACTGCGGACAGCACAGCCAGCCAGACAACACACTACGAGACACGCAATAGACCTACTGCAAGTTCGTCGGCCACAGGTACTCCCGCAACAGCTGTCCGTGAACGGACTGGGATTGGCTGAGCCGACTCTCCAGGGAGCCTTTGNTACTCCCGCAACAGCTGTCCGTGAACGGACTGGGATTGGCTGAGCCGACTCTCCAGGGAGCCTTTGTGCTTTCGAGGGCAATTGCTCCTACAAGCCTCAACAACTTTTGGGATCCACTGGAGTTGGAACTACGTTGCTTTTCTGGGCACTCAGCTTTCCAATGGCCTTTACGGCCGCAGTTCCTGCATGTGCTTTCCATGATCCTCTGTTGCAGGCTTTTCCTTGGACCACGGCCACAGGAACGGCCTTTGCCTTTGCCAAAGGACTTGGTCTTGCCCTTGCCTCCACTGATAGGCCAAGAGTCCCGATTTTTGAAGCGATCTGACAGCCTTTTTCGTGCCTCACTGTAAGAGGTAAAAGCACTAGCTAAATCCTCATCTGATTGTAAGGCATCTGCGGCCGCTGACTCGTAGTCTGCGATCAAAAGGGCGTCTTCGTCCTCTTCGTGCAACAGCTGATCAAAGAAGTCATCTTCACCTTATATATCATCAGCGACAAAAGCTGACCCTTCTGAAACATCGTCTGAGTTGTCTTCAGTCATGGGGACTTGTTGATCATAGATTTTTCCTTTCGATTTCTTCACTCCGATCATGTCATTGAAAAACGAAGTTCCCAACATGCGCACTGATTGACTGACCTTGTCGATCGTGAGGACTCCGGTGGATGCAGATTCGCTTTCCAAAATGACACGCTTTTTATCTTCTGAGTTCAACAATGAACCCCTCAGGACTATATAGGCATGCACTTGTTCCAGATCTATCTTCTTTGATGTCAATTCGGACCAAACGACATCACACCGAGCTAAGAATGAATCGTTCGACTCGTCCTTCCGTTGAACACATTTGAAAAGGGCCTTCTCGACAATCTCATAGGTCTTTTCCAGATTCACCTTACCCCACTGGCCTCCCAAAGTGGTGACCAGGAGTTGTGTTCCAGATTTATCACCTGTCATCAGCTTCGCCTTGTTCAACTGGAGCTTCTGAAAAGCACTACCAGATGTGTTCAAGATCAACCGGGCAATCAACTCATTCATTTTGTTTTGCGGCCAGATTTCACTAAGCAGCTCAACTTTCTGAGTGTATTGCTCTAGATCGTCCTTTGCAGGATTCAAGCTCGGCACAAGCATCGCCATTTGATTCGAAGTTGCAGTGTTTCCCTCGCTGGATTCACTTCCCCCATTCTGTGACATCGAAACTTCACCTGGATGTAAAAGGATTTCCCTGGAGCTTTGTTGGTAGCTCCGCTACCAGTGTGATTGGATCCACACTGGCAGCGCAATCCCAAGGTGACCCTGCACCTACAGCAAATGTTTTCCGCCGCCAGTGAAAGTCACGCAGTGTTCGCCAAAANTTCTGGCTCGCCGGAGCCAAGAGCAACTGCACAACAAAAGGTGTTTGGACCTTTGGAACATACTGGAAGCTCAAGAGGATGCCTATGGGAATTCCATGGACTAATGACCGGGATAATTGGAACATTGACAATATACATACATATATATATTATGTTACATCAATACCTTGCAACTCACCAGCCATGGATCGCTGTTCTCTCAAAGCGCGGTGCGCTTTTTCAAAAACAGGCCATGGACAGCGATTCGGATCGCGAGATCACTTGGGACGAGCACCTCGGCAATGTTGAAATATGCATATGGTCCCGGTAAATTATAACGACCTCACTGCGACCTCACTGGAATATATGGTTAGTATAGGGAATCATCCCCAAATGGCCTTAATTCAAATCAGTGAATTATTGTAATTTAGTGGATCCCCCAATAGCTGGTTGGTTCATAATGGAAAATCCGATCTAGAAATGGATGATTTAGAGGTACCCCCATTTTAGGAAACCCCCATATATATATATATATTGATTGTCGAAGGAAGTTTAGAAGCTAAACCTTCCGACAATATGGACAGATGGAAACGCACAGCCATGAAGAAAGTCAGAAGATGAAGAAAATCAGAAGAGNTAGAAGCTAAACCTTCCGACAATATGGACAGATGGAAACGCACAGCCATGAAGAAAGTCAGAAGATGAAGAAAATCAGAAGAGAAGAGATGCAGGTGCGAGAAAAGGTAGGAAAGTCGCGAAACACTGTGTTTTTCCAATGTTTTGTGGCTCCGGAGGGTCGAGAAGTAGGCTCGCTAAAGCGGCGGGTTCGGAGACAT
>BGPT01001128.1:57134-76224 GCA_003297045.1 Symbiodinium sp. clade C Y103
GCTCTGCCATCCATCAGTCACAGCAACGAACCTCTCCTATAGGTTTACCATTTTTGAAACTTCCGCCACCGCCTTGTGCGGTACTACTGGTATATACATTAAAGTCATTAAAGGGGAAGTTTATGAATGCACCAAATCAGTGATGGCAATAAGATCTGACTCATTCCATGATGCCACAAACTGAAGATTGGAAGGGTCATGTGGGTCAAACCAACCATTTTATTGGCACACTATGGGGAGATTATGGATATAACCAGTTATCACGCATGATATTGGAGTATTAAAGACACCTGAAAATTTCGGTGGAATGTCATTTGTTGGGTCTATTCTAATTGTTTTTTGGGGCCATCTTTAAGGAGTTGTTCATGCCGAGAAGTGAAGATAAATCTGTCAAGGAGAGATCCAATGCTCATTGAGAAATGGTGACCACTTCTATGGACAGGTGGACTTGGCTTCCCTCACTTCCTTTTGACTTCGGAGCAAACGCCAGAACAGATTGGCTTGAAAGGTCCTTCCGTGCAGATTGCAATGCAATCAGATTGGGATATATTTCTGGGTTTGGCAGTCAGATTGTGACCAACGACCAAGTGTACAAGAGACTGTTGGCTGCCTCCAGCCCCTGCGGGGCTTACTTCTGCGAGCCACCTCCGCTCTGCGCTGACTCCATGGAGATGGAGCTTCGACAATGGGAATGTGTTGGGAATCTCTCATCTTAAAAGACCAACGAAATAACCACCACAAATGAGAAAACGCATATTCACAAACCAAAGGAAGACACAACTAGATGGTATACAATGAGCCATGTTAAGACAAGATGTTGCCGCAAAATCAGCAAAACAATTTTAACAACAAACCATATATCATCAAGCAAACTGGTAGAAATGGGACAAAAAAAATAAGACAACCAGGCGACGTTGGTCATCTGGCAGTGGATTTTAAGTTGCCCCAATATATGCTGTGAAAAAAAATCCACACTTGACCAGGCAAGCCCCGATGTTGTAGAGGTTAATCGCTTTGCTTACGTTTTTACAAGTTTTCGGAGAACTGATTCTTACAGAGTTCTTACATTGCATAATTTTCCGCGAAGTTGGGAAAAACTATCATTAATTAGATCTCATGTTACCTGCGACAAGCCTTTTGTTTGAGGGATATCATGCGACATCAACAAATGGGATGATCATCTCGGGGCCCATGTTGAGTTCAGCAAATCCCAGCGTTTTTTTTGTTGCACCACATGGTACATTTTAATGCCGTTGCCCAGAATCAGTGACTTGCGAAAATCAATGATGACCCTCTGGTAAACTGTTACATAGCTATGGAAAATCACAATTTTTAATGGGAAAATCAACTATAAATGATCATTTTCAATAGCTATGTCAGTTTGCCAGAGGGTACTATTGGCTTACAAGTGGGATAAGGAGCCAAGTAGCATGGAGTCCCTTGTGTAAATGGCTGGCAGCTGGGTTGAACCATGTTAAACCCCTTTTCCAGTTTGGGGTCAGAATCAAATTTGTGAATTCAAATGATCCATCTCACCTAGTCTTTACACTCATTTGTCTTTCATAGACCCAAACAAGAACCGGATGTCCATTCTTCGTGTTAAATACCTCCCACACGGGCCCTTTATGCCCTCATGAACAGATCCAATACCTTCCACCCGGGATTTTATGTTTGGCTTGTTGAAATGGTTTTTTGTCACATGGTTTCCCGTTGTTTCCACTTGCATCCCACTAGAATCACTCGTTTTACCCATGCTTTTACCCATTTGATCCATGAATATCAATGTGGTAATATCATGAGCCCCATTTTGGTATATGATTGCCATATTTATAACCATTACCCTCTGGTAAACTGTTACATAGCTATGGAAAATCACCATTTTTAATGGGACAATCAACTATAAATGGCAATGTTCAATAGCTATGTTAAATTACCAGAGGGTTAAATACGCGTTTTTTTTCCATGGTCACGTTTGCCTCCTGAGGTTCATCAATTTCCATAGCTCCGTGCAGAAATCCAAGGAGGAGATTATCGCAATTTGGCCGATGGGTGTGATGAAAAGATATGGAAAGCATCGGAAAACTATAGGAAAACCATAGGAAAATTGTGGTTTCATGGATTTTAATGGGATTTTATGGTGATCCATAGGGATTAATGAGAATTACCCTCTGGTAATGTGTTACATAGCTATGGGAAATGACCCATTTATCGTTGATTTACCTATTAAAAAGGGTGATTTTCAACGGCTATGTTAGTTTATCGGAGGGTATGCAGTGTTTGCCAAACCCAGGTTGGTTGATGATTAGTTCACCAATATAATCAATGGGGAATATCACTATCCACTAGGGGAATCACCAATTATAGCCATTTCATGGGGATAATGAGGATAACCAATGGTTTTGGGGATCCTCCATTTAATGAAACCTCCAAGTGGAATGATGTTCAACCAACACGTTTGATGATTTACATCCAGAAATCTTGTGTTTTTGTGATTGAGTTGCAATGAATGGGTTATTTGTATTTTGTTTGCCAGGGTTGGATAGCTTTATAAACTAGTGTATAGCTTGAGGGGGCGTGGGCCCCACTTTGCTCATGAGGATTGAACCCCCTCTTTCAAAGGCGCACCCCAACAATAGATAGTTGAGATTTGCCTTTATCATTTTGTGCAATTAAGATCAATTGATCCCTTAATGAATCTTTGCTACTGGCTTAGGGTGATTCTCACTATATCCCATGACATCCCGATAAAAAGGTTCCTGTGATATACCCCCTTTTTTTTTGCTGATCAGCACCCGATTTATTATAGCTATTGATACAAGGTGTTTCCCCCGATTTATAAGTTGACCCATAAACCCCATGAGCCATAAACCTGAGTCAAAATTAGTTATAAATCAAGTTATAGCCAGTTTTATTACCATCTGGTAGACTAACATAGCTGAAAATTACCAGTTTTAATCGGAAAATCCACTATAAATCCCTTTTTTCAATAAAAATCCAGATTTCTTTTTTTGGTTGTTGGTCTTTCCCCATGATCTCTATCCCTTGACTCCACCATTTGGTGCCAGGACAAAGTGGAGGAATTCGCCACACCCTCCGCGATGTTGGCCCCGCGGCAGTGATGGAGGATAATGAGGATAGTCACCACTATTTTGCTAGAGATGTCATGGGTTTATAGATGTTTACCCTCTGGTAAACTAACATGACTATGGAACATCACCATTTTTTAATGGGAAAATCCACGAACTTTCTATGGCCATTTTCAATAGCTACGTTTAATTACCACAGGGTATTGGGTAATTTAGGAGGAGACCAACCCAAGAATGGAAGTAATGCATGGGTATTTTTCTATTTTTCGGAAAATGGATAAGAAGTAGGGGTATTGAATGATATTAAACACACATAGTAGGGATATTCTGGATCTATACGGGGAAGTCACCAACTTTATGCCACTTTATGGATCGAATCGGGATTTAATGGGAACACAATGCATGCGTATCGTCAAGATACTTGGGTGAAATCAACTATGATAGGGATATTTACAGGGGATATTTACCGAGAATAACGCGGACCGAACCAAGGGATAATGGATCTTGGTGAGATCAATCGAAATTCTTGGATGGGGTTGGTGGATATGGGGGAAATCATGGGTATATATCGAATATAATGATGGTATCATGGGATATATATATATATGGATATATAGTTTTTTCAAACCAAGAAACTGATGGTCTTGGTCAAACATGGATGGGGACCCCTGATAATCTTGTCACATACCCTCCAGTCATCAAGTCATCAAACGTGGCTTGCTGGAGAATCACCCATTGTAGGCTATAAACCTTCATCTAGTTCGGGGATTTTCCAGCCAGCCACGTTTGATTGTCAGAGGGTACATGGGGATGTATGCAGACAAATTATTTTTCTATTTTTCAGTACATCGAAGACTGGCAATGATTTTGGGCAAATGAACATGTGACTGAGGCGGATGTCGCGATTAGTAGGGGGGAATATCCCGAAAAAGTAGATTTCCAGATTAGAAATGACTCTATATGTTTCCCAGATGGTTTTTTTGAAAAAATCCAAACAGAGTGTTTACAGACAGTCCTCGATATGCAAGTCTATGGTTCCAAGTAAACCTACCCAACTTGTTACAAGCAGTTGTTCCTACAAAAAACACTTCCCAAATCGACAGGAGTAAGTTGCAAATCTGTTCAGTTCGGTTGCAGGCTACTGGGCCCATCAATAGACTTGGTGGGTTCATGTTTGTTTTTCTTCGCTTATTTGTGGTCCGATTGAATCACTATAAAATCCGTTTAGATACCACTAAATCACTATAAAATCCCATTAAAGCACTATAATATCCCACCAACGTTTGTGAGTCAACCAGATGGTAACAGTCGCATCTTTGATGGTCTCATCTCATCCAGTGGATCACCTCGTTGTCTTGACTTACCAGTTCAATGCTGATGGCAATGATAATGGAATGAAATACTAGTTACTAATGGCAATGGAGTGATTAATAATACGAGTTATATTATTGACTAGTGGTAATGGCATCTAACTAGTTACTAATTCTCGAATTAGATTGGTTAATGGAATGATTGACTATTAATTAATGGTAATACTCGTTACTCGTGCTTAATGGTAATGAATGGTGATGAATGATGATTGATAGTGGTATACCATGATCGTAGCATAATGGTGACTCAATGGGTTGTTTTTACGGGTTTTTGCTGAGATTTATGGCAATAAGAAGTAGATCTGTGATCTACATGATAGTGATTCATGACAGCGGCGGCTTGCTGGACCATCCTCTAGAAATGTGGGTTTGAATTGGATTTTCCTCTATATCTGGTGGATGTTCCCTTGCGATGTTTGATGACACCGGAGAGTCTACCCACTTTTCAAAACTGGATACGGGTTGTGCCAGGGGAGAATCATCACATAGTCATCGCCATGAAAAAACATGAGCTACACCAACCATGTCACCATATCCATTCCTCATAGGTTACATCATGTTACTTCCCTTTTCTTCTTGTGGTTGAATCACTATTAATTAGTCATTTCTCATAAATTACGTGTGATTAAGTCCTCATTACCTGTGTCTCATTAGTTACCACGAAAAAGGGTTTGTTTGATCACTATTAGTTGTCCAATCATCATTCATCATTGAATCACTATTAGTCACTACTAGTCATTTCTTATCAATTACTATTCATCATTGTTAGTCATTTCTCACTATTAATGACTATTCATCGCTATTAAGTACTATGATTCATCATTCCTTATGGTTAATTCCCAGTTGTTCACCACTGTTCCACCGTGAACTCTCAGCATCGAGCTGAGGTGGTGATCTTGACGCCTCATGTGCGGCCCAAGGCAACAACCGCACAAATAAGCAACACATGGAGATGCCATGAACGCAGTGTTCAAAGCCCCCTGTTAGTTTTGTTGGTTGATGACTTGTGGACAATCGTCATCCAGTATCAGAATCCCTATTAAGCAACCACCATAATCAATGGAATGACTCAGATTTGTGCGCACTGTTCGCTCTGACTCATGATGTTTTATCGATTGATATGTGGTGAATTGTTGAGGTACTTTGACAATCAAGAATGCCATGAGTTATTGATGTTATGTTTGGTTTAAGACTGGTTTGTGTAGCTTATTTGCCCTTTTGTAGCTTGTCTACCCTGCTATCACTTTGCAGAAGTAGAATATAGTAGGATCATTGTTCTGCCCTGCCCATGGTGGTCCTGAAGTTCTGTGTAACTGTGACAATCCTGGTGCTGATTGGAGAGCCAATGGCTTCCTTACACACATCATCTACACATTTTTTTTCATGGATAGCTTTACTTGCTATTATGGTCAATATGATCACTTTGGATGTTTGTTCGGGATTTTCAATGTGATTAAATATGATATTGATGATCACCGTTTTGGTTCTGATTATAACTGATAGGGAATTATCAATATTGTCACGTCATCAATGTACTATACTTCAAACTAGCGGATTGTCAATGTGATTGTATTATGTTAGGGCCATCCCGGGAAAATTCAGCCTCGGCTACATCAGTCTTTGTATTGGTTACAAAGGCCAGGGAATTGTTTGTTGCTGAAGAACTATCAGTTTGAGCTGTTGAATCCCTTTGTTGCTCTTAGCCATTGAGTTGTAACTTTAATGAAGCCTGGGTCAACTGGGCTTACTGTATTCCTTTACCATATTTGGTTTTTACAATGGCTCTTAATACAGTAATATAGTAATATCCCGGTAAAACCCCAGAGAATATCATCCCATTCTAGTAATAGCATCCCTTCAGTATAATGGTAAATTTTAGTAAAGATCTCATTGGAGTGAACTCCGTTATAGGAAAGATGTGATATCAATATTATCATAGCATCCCACATTTTTATCATTTAAATATTAAATATCATATATGAATCCCATTGAAACTATATCATGTCAATCCCTGCAGTATTTACAGGATCAATGCAACATATGATAACATCAATAAAATCTATAATTATCACTAATGATATATATATATATACAAATGTATATATACATATTTGTTATAGCTAATAATACTGTACCCTTGTCTGTAGCATGATCTCTACATTGATCCTATCAGAAAAACCACTCGCTCCAGGCGGGTCCTGCGGCCGTGCACATCTTGCGGAACATCGAAGGGGGACCCGACGAGGACGTCGATTGGGTTGCCCCAAATGGAGGAAACCATGGGAAAATGAGCAGTGTTCAAAAACCACGTTGGTTGATAATTATATGAGATTATACCACCCAATACAATGGGGATTATGATAATCCAATAGGGAAATTCCTATGAATCAAACAGTATAATGGAAAAACAGAGGAATTTTGAACACTGCTCAAATGGAGATTTACCCTCTGGCTATTTAACATAGCTATGGAAAACCACCATTTTTAATAGGTAACTCACCATAAATCATCTATAAATGGGCAATTGTCCATGACTATGTTAAATGACTAGAGGGTAATCAAGAAAAATGTAGGGATTGTATTTATAGGTTATTTATGATGACTAATTTGGTGAACATAACTGCAATAACTATAGTCCAAAAAGGGGACATATCTATACTTAATGGGGTGAAACTGACCTAACTTATTGGAGCCCCACCCTGTAAAGATTTTAAGACATCCACAATGACTTGGGGATCCATTGGGAGAACGTAAAAAGTGGAATTTACCTGGTACAAATGGTGTTTCCCCAGAAAAAAATGCGTGTTTTGACCCAGAGGATTTGAATTTCCTGGGGTTTCAGCAAAAATGGAAACAACAAACATAAAGGTGTAACCTTTCAAAGTAAGAAATGTGACTGTGGACTGATTGAAATGAGGATTTCACTAGTTGAAATGGGGCCCTGTTTGCAGACAAGTTCATGGTGGTGCTCCTTTTTTATCTGGGTTTTGTGGTGAAGCAGCAAACCATGGAAAAATACGGACACTTGTAGTTGAGAACCAGAAAAATGAGGTAAGCCTTGCTGAAAGATGGTGAGTTTAGTCATGTAAAATGGTGTGTTTTGGAGAAACTTTGGATAAGAACCAACAACACCCAATCAAAGCACGGGAAACAAGTGAGAACACATCTCAGTTGCCTCTGACAATAACTTGAGGAAGACAACCTAGATCTAGTTCACCCATATCCGATCCATCTTGTTTCATCTTATCCATCCACCGGTCAACAGATGTTTTGCTGGTTCAATACGCCATTCATCAGCCGGACACGTTGCTTCTCCACTAGATTGGAGGCATCCCATAGTCAAGGGCACCGATTTATTGCGATATCTAGGTGCATTCTGGTGGCATCCCTCATTGTAGTTTTTGAACAAGCATGAACAAGCATCCCTTATTGGTCAAACCCGCATGCGTATGTCTTAAAATGGGGAATATATACCCTTTCAATAGTTATTTTTGATAGGGGATTTGTTTAATCAAATACTGGATTTGGGGGTACCCTATTTTCAGACAAATCCACATTGTTGTTGGGTGAGATACACCTTTTTAACCCCAAAAAAACATGTTGCAGCTTACATCCGATTGCTGGTCCGAAACATGGTCATCGCTGCCTTGACCACGCAATGTTTGCTTGTTTGGTTGTTCATATTTATGATTGGAGGTGCTACAAGGAAATCCAGGAGTATTGAAACAGTCTTCGATCTTGTTTTAGGACCACCTTAGCCTGACTTCGGGGACCTAAGCTCCCAGAGGTGATCTCCAGGCGCCATTGGATGCCTTGAAGCCTGCCATTTCTCCACAGAGAATCGCACCAGCCATTTTTTTGGGTCGTGTTGAGAATTCATAGCACGTATACCCATGTATACCCCCATTTTTGCATGAACCCCACACTCGGTTTGACTGGTGAAGTCCCCATCTCTGCAACTCAAGGCCACAAGTTTCCGATTGATATGCTTCTGTCATCCCCATTAAAAATGGCTAAGTCCCCAGTTTGTGTGATGAAGAACACTTTTTCCAGTTGAACACCATCATCCCAATGGGCTAAATCATGCTAAATCCATCGATCTAAGTCCCCAGATTTCTCCCTGAAATTCGGTTTGTTTTCTTCCAGTTCAACCCCCAACGTGGCCGTTGGCGCCCTTTGGTGCCCTTTGTTCCAGTTGAAAAACAGCACGAAATGCCAAAGTCCCAATGTTTTCCCATGAAAAAACCTTCATCTTTTGGACGAAACTGGCCATCCCTGGGCGCCCCAGCCGCGGCAGGACACCGGGCAGATCTCGGAGAATCCGTCCTTCCACGAAGTCTTGGCCTCCAGCTCTGGCTTGGTGAAGGGCCGGGAGTACTCCAGCGCCAGCGAGGCGAGCCGTGGCCATGGGGGGTTTAGAGAATGGGACTTTGATGAGATCATCTATAAATTGGGATGGAGGATATCATTTATACAACTGATATCAACTAATATGGGTTGTGGGTTGCTTTTTTATATCGAACATTCTCAAACTAGTTAATGGGTTAGTTGTGGCATGTTATGGCCAAGCATATACACCAATAGAAGCAAATAGCGATCCGACCGCATTTATTCTTTTTTTAGACACATAGAACTGGGGTGTTCCCTATATATATATATATATACTGATAGATATATATATATATATAAATATATATTTGAAAAATATATACATATATATATATATATCTGTGTCCTTGGTGGAATCCCTACACCTTATCACCCATGGCATGGTGCCTTTTTGGAACCCCACTGAACCCAGTCGCGTTGCTTTCAGGTGGGAGCCGTGTTGAAGTTGCCAGCGGATGGAAAAGATTTGTTGGTCGTTCGGAGCTGAGCTGAAGAATCCGACCACGGTTTGATGGCATGGAAACCATGGGATTTGAGCACTGATAAGCAAACTGGGTTTTTTCTATGTCACAAAGACCTCATTTCACGAGAAATTAGGGTTAAGATTGAGTTAAGATAAGAGACAAATGATCATTGATGATGGTGAATGATTTTGGTGAATTCTGGCCACTGTGCATATTTCTTTTTCACAGAAAATGTCAGATGGAATCACGTTTGAAGATGACCACACTCGGATTCCATGTGGTTGGGCCTCGAAGAACCGCGTGTCGAATGCAAGTCGCAGATGGCAAAACCATTCTCGCTATGCAGGTGGTGCAAGAAAAAGCGCGGGTGGCCTCAGTCAAGAGGTGGATGCTGTACGACATATGCGCATATGGCTCTATGGAATCAGATCAGCAACTATCGAGCGGACAGAGACCGCTACAGCTGGGTGCATGGGGAGTGCACCTATACTCTCCACTGGAGGATGAGGACTGAGTTGCGTGACGAATCCTCACTCCACAACCAGCAACCAGTGAACGACCTGGCTCATGGCGATGTGTCGGTAAGTCTCTGCTTCCCCAGATGCACTTCTCTTCCATCATTGGTTGAGTACATTGGGCAAGTGAGACGGCACAAGCAATTGCTCTGGGAATACCTTACCATACCCCACCATTGTTTTTTATCAGTATGTTTTTCTGTTTGGTTTTGTTCTTGTAGTTTTCTGTTGATTAGTTTAGGGATTCACTTATTAATTAATTGAATAATTTTAGCAATGAACTTTCTTGGGCCGGGCCATCTATCTTGCTGAAGCTTTTGATTTATGGTGGATTAATTACTGTACCCCTCTAAATTGATAGGTTCGAGACCTTGGAAATCCTTTAGGAAAGATCATCTACAATATCCTGCAAACACTATTTCTTAATCTTGTTGGAGGGTTACTATAGCAGAAAACAGGAAAAGTGCAAATCCACTGGTTGTTTATCGGTTTCCCTCTTGAAGCTATTTGGAGGTATACCCAATCCTTAGACGCCCAAATCGCGTATCCAGTTGGTTAGTTGTACCCCATAAACATTTCTTGAGCAAATCCACCTTAAACATCCCAGTTTATGTGCAATAATCGTGTTTCTTATGAGGTTTTAACTGTAGTTTAACAATCAAAAAATTGGTGGTTTCCTAGAATAGGGGTACCCCCAAATCATCCATTTTAAATTGGGATTTTCCACTATAAACCATCAATTTTTGGGTACCCCCATTTCTAGAAAGCCAGTCATTTCCATCTGTTCCAAGCGCACGTTGTTTTCCCGTCTCTTCGGCCGAGGTGCCCAGCTTGAAACGTCCCGGCGATCAGGGGCGCTTCACGATTTCCTTCATGTCCACGCGGGACCGGTGCCAAATTGGTGAAAAACCATGGGAAAATGGTGCTTTAATGGAATTTTACTGGGATTTTATGGTGATCCATATAGGGATTAATGATGATCTACCCTCCGCTAGTGGCAGATATCTATGGGGAATCTACCATTTTTTTTATGGGAAAATCAATTGTAAATGGCCATGTTCAGTAGCTATATGAAATTACCATGTACCTTCCGGTACTCAAACATGGCACTGGAAAATCCACCATTTCGTTCGATGATTATCCCAGCTAGAAACCTCCATTTATAGAGGATTTTCCAGCCAGCCACGTTTGACTACCAGAGGGTAATTGGATTCACTACTGGAATGTAATCAATTCAATAAAACTACTACTGAGCTATATTTGATAATCATTGTGTAGCGATTTACTTACTAGTGGATGGAATTGCTAAACGTAGGGAATTGAGGAATGAGATGATTCTTGATAGTTATTATAGATCATTCCCCCATTCCCTATTAAGCACCAATAAGATCGAATAAGTATAACTCACCAACAAGTGGAGATATTTCATGGATTTGATGGAAATAGTAAGGATGTGTTCTGGCATAGAAAGGAAATGTGCCCAGGAAAAAATGATTTTTCGGGTCTATCTTCTTGCATAGCCCTTACATAGACCTTATATGTGGTAGGTGCAGTAGGTACCTCCAAGGAATCGCTACCTGAAATGGCCACTGAACTTGGATGGGATCTGGATAGATTTCATCACGGCGAAGTCGAAGGAATTTTGGAATGGGAAATGGATTGGGGCAACTATCCCTGATACAAATTTGGTTGTGAGGCATAGAAATAGTTGGTTTTTTTTGGGATATCACGATACAATCATCTATAAATATAGGAAGTACAGAGAAGTACGTTATTATTATGTGATATACAACCATCAACATGATGATGTATACAGATGCATGGGGATATTGACTAGCATCCGAAAATGGGTGCCATTGGGGGAAAATCGGGTTTGGTAACGGGACCGGTCTGGTTGAAATCTTAGATTGGTCACACGTCGCTTTGGCGGTGATGATGACATTCTGTTTGAGTGAAGTTTGAAGGTGATACATCCACAGCATCAGCTTCGTAGAGATCAGCACTTAAATGAACCTGTCGTAAAACGGGTATAAATCACCAAACAAGGCCGCACATGCTGCCTTTTTGATAGGGGTTCTCAACAACATTCAACAACCATGAATCCCTTTTAGGGGGCGTCCCTAGTACTTCCATGATGGATCCGAAATTCAGGCCATTGTTTATTCCCAAAACATCCCATTTGAAGAATGATTGAGATTGGGGTATCTATCTCCAATGGCTCAAAATTTAAAATTCGAGAATTATTGCAAATCATATAGCCAGATGCCAAATTATGCCAAATTATATCCCCGTTACTTCCTCATGATGTTCGGTCTACAAAGACCCAATTATTAGCAAAAGAAGGGCCCCCCCGAACGATACATAATTTGGTTGGAATAGCACGAAAGAACTAGGTTAAGTTAGATCACTGAGGTTTATGAGGGGTGAAGCCACATTCTTGTTACAAATATGATGGTTTGTGCAATCCCCATAGATCCCCATGGCGACTGAAATAGTGACCCAGCCCCACATTCCGGGCCTCGCTGTCTCTGTGTGAATGCGATAGGACATTCAAGTCGAACGCATCCAGTGATGAGATGTTTCACCCATCACCAAACGGTGAGGTCAGAATTCATTAGCTCAATACCATGGCTACCTGGTTAATATCTAAATCTTACCCATACTTTGTTTGGTGAACATTCTCTGTAAAAGCAAAATAAAGATCTTCCGTTGGGTATCGCAGCCACAGGTAACCCACACGACACGTTATCCGCATCCGTCCAGCTTGCTGAACAGCAAACCGTCTCGGGGCGAAGGGAATTTGGCCGATCAGTTGGCCAAATGAAAAATTAGGTGGAGGGTGGATGCTGCAGATTAGATAAACTTAGATAAATGACTTTGAAAGTTGGTTTTCATTGATTTCTCTACTACTTGATCTATAAACTTAAGTAAATGATGATAAATGATGTTGAAAGTTGATGGATATTTTTGAATGAAACATGTAAGAAGTACATGCAGCATGACATGGATGTTCCTAACGTTTGCCAAGGCGTGGAATTTGCCACAGACTAAGCCATAACTGGTTGGTGCAAAATCGCTTCATCAAATGGGTTCCCCAAGCAAAGTCGTTGTATATAAACAAGATGTATATATACATATATATACAGGATTATATAGGGTTTGAAATATAACAAAGGTTCAAACTAGTTAGAAAAATGAATTCTATATCATCTATGCTACATATTCCAATAGTCTTCCCAATCACTTTTTCACGACGCCATGGATTTCCACGACGCCTCAGTTGCTGCAGAACTAGCCCACTGTCCAAGTTCAGCTAATCGCACTCGAAACTATGACAACCTTGAACCTGTGGCATTTGTGGTACGTGTTTACCAGCAAAAATGGTGATTTTTGCATTCTTCAATGGGGATCTGACGAAAAGAACCAATGACTGGATGGGGCTTTGTTGGTATCCTTGGCTGGGATGATCAGTTGAAAGTTTTTGCGTTGTCGCTGCGGGTTCCCACCCCGCTGTTCAAGCTTTTGTCCATGTAACGGGGCGAATGAAACACAAGCAACAACAAAAGCCAGCTGCATGTACATCCTACACTCCAACAAACAAAAGTGGCATAAACACGAGCAGAGAAGAATAACATGTGCTGATGAAATCAACAATCGCACAAGTGGCCCCTTCCTTTGCTGCTTTGGTCCCGCTTTGGAATCAATTCAACCTATGATGGAACCCGCCAGTGCAAAACAGCATGAGACCTGGCGCTGAACCCAACTCAATTCTTGTGTTGAAGTCTGAGCTTCGGTCATACCCGGCATATTCCATTCCCGGATTCAATCCGAGGATTGAGACTGAAAGACCATTTGGCCTATCAGAGACCCATTTGGGTTTGAAAAAATTGGCTTCAAAATCCCATTTGTTTGTTATAAACATCTTCCAGTTATTGGCCAAAATCATCCAAAATCCTCTTGTTTGTTTTGTGGAAAACTCATATTTTCTGTACGATCCCATGGCCACAACTCCTGGGTCCCGTTGCTGACCATGTCCCTGCTGGAACTTTGGAGTCGGTCCATTGAGGTGGGTCCTGAGAGCTCTGGTAGTCAAAGATAGCCATGGAAAATGTACCATTTATAGAAGAATTTTCCCATAAAACATATAAAACCACCATTGATAGGGGATTTGAACAACTGCTATGTTTGATTACCGAAGTATGGCGTTTAATGAGGATTTAATGGGGGTTAAGGGGATTTATATGGATTTATGATGTTAAATCACCAGAGGATATGGTGAATAAACTGTGGGTTTCTTGTTGCCCATTGAGGTATCCATGGACGGATCGTGCCAATAGGCCCGTATGTGGAGGGGTTGTTCCCTTCCATAGGACTAACATAGACCTTACACAAGCGTTTGGGTATTGAACTGTCTCCTAGTCTATTTACGTGTTTGTGCACTTCTAGCAAAAAGTTTAGCAAGTGGATATTCAGCCACAGTGCAAGGGATTGTATCTCAACTGATGTTGATTGTTTCACGAATATATATATATATATATATGGTGGTTTCCTAAAATAGGGGTACCCAAAAATGGATGGTTTATAATGGAAAATCCTATTAGAATGGATGATTTTGGGGTACCCCTATTTTAGGAAACCTCCATATGTCTGTATGTATGTATACGCATATACCATATACCCATTTTAAGCCACTTGTTCAATGATTGGCTTCAGGGACATTTTAGGAGAGACTGTAGATTACAGTTTGATTAAAAATTCAATCCTGGCAATTTTTCCAGTTATTGAACTTTAGCTCTCCTCAACAATTTCAAGACTTTGTAGGTGGTTATATTGTATATACATGCCTACCAATATAAAATGGTAAAGCCAGTAGTAATCCATTCCGATTATCTACAATTTGGGTGTCACTTTACATTATCACAAATAGGGGTATACCCAACTGTTGGGATTAGAATACCTCATGGCCTCATTTGAACTCATCGCGATGCATTTTGGCTGGTTAACCTCTCTAATTATTACTGTGGTAGTGATGGTTAAATCTCATTGAATCCAATTCCAAATTGATTTTTTGGGCAGTATTTGTTTTTAACCCTAGTTAGCCCTAGATCTAAAAGAATCGGCCTTCCATTGGGTTACGAGACAGTTTTTTAGATTGGACCCAGTTTTTGTGTAGCCCAAATTTGGGGAAATAAGTTTAGTTTAATGACCGTCTTTGAGTCTTTGAAACCCCAATGGGGATGTTTTATGAGTCCCATTTAGTACCTACAGTACAAGGTGCCCCCACCCTCATATAAGTTGCAGTTGCAGTAGTTTACAAACCCTATGAACTATAGTTACAAGTACCATAAACCATAAAAACCCTGGTTTTTGGAGTCATAAACCAACTTAGCTATCATAAATCAGCTATAAATCCCTAAATCCCTATTTTTCCTTGCTTCAATCACCATTTTCCTATGGTTTCATTCCCTCGCGTTGCTATCCCCAAACAGGGTCGTGGCCGTGCCGTGCTGGCGCTGACCACGGTGACCTTTGGTGGCGTACTGTCGGGGTACCCAGCGCCGTTTTCGGCTCGGCCGCGGGCGAAGTTGGAGGAGTTTGACATAGAAATTGCAGGGAAACCATAGGAAAACCATAGGAAAATTGTGATTTCATGGAATTTTCATGGGATTTTATGGTGATCCATAGGGATTAATGATGATCTACCCTCTGGTAAACTGTTACAGAACTATGGAAAATCACCATGTTTAATGGGAAAATCAACCGTCAACGGCCATGTTCAATAGCTATGTTAAATTACCTTGATCTGATTTGCTTGTATTCTGCAAGGAAAGATTTGATAGTCTTCTGAAAGGTATGGAAGTCTATGGTAACTGGATTTAAATCTAGTCAATATCAATGGAGAGATCCCAGATGTGGAATGATTTGAATGTTTGTTATTTATATTTGTTGACTATGATGAGAATTTGATTCAATAGGGATTACAGCGGTTTGAAGTACCAAAATATATGTTCGTTCGGAAATTGGGTACCCCATTCCATCTAATTGTTAATCTCATCATCGTTTTCCTTGCTAGAATAGCCATTTGGGGGCATCCCATTCTCAGACAAACGCAAACGATTGGAAATATGCTGAAATCAGTGAGTTTCATGACGTTTATGTACTTGATGAAATTTTGAAATTGATGATTTACCGTGTTTTTTTTTGGCAACCAGGAATTGGGGATATGCAAGCAAACATTTTATGGGGATACAAGTAAAACCCGCGCGAGTTTTTTGGGAAGGTACTCTTCCAATCCCCAATTTGGCATGGTCGAAAAGGTTAGTTGGGGCTATCACCGCAGGTTGTGGTATCTCTTTCGGGAGGGTGTCGACGATGAGGTGCACGACTGTGAAAAAACAGTAACTGGTCTGTGAGTCAACCGTTGTTCGGGTTCACCACCAAGATATGGGGATATTATAAAAGAAATTCAAGCACCAAAAATGAGGATTTTTGCCATAGAAATATGGGTAAACCAGTGGTGAAGGGCAGTTTCATGGCTGATGTTTGGTTCCCATGGGAAAATAGATCAACCATGCAGCTCACTTTTCTTTGTTTTGCTGGGGTACTCGTATCTAAGAGTAACAACGGTCGGTGAGTACCAAAAACAACAAATCACAGTTGGTTGATGGGCAGCAACAAATTGGGAGATCAACTAGCCAAAATGGTGTTTTATAACGGGCAAAAAAAATAGAGATAAAGTGTGATGAACCAACAAACATGCAAGGTTTTTTTTGTAGTTTCCAAATGTGTTGTAGCATGAGAATCTATTTCCGTCCTCCCGAAAGTTGTGGGACCGAAGAAGGATGCTATGCATCTGAGGATGTGATTCGTGAAAATCAAGGAACATTATAAGATATATCAACTGATATAGACGATATAGACATATTAGACATAGATATTTAATGATATTTATGTATATCGAATGATATAACACACACACACACAGAGAGCATGAAAATTGGGGATATAGAAGCAGCACTATTCTTCGGAAGGTCTTGTCTCCGCCCTTGGGCTGTATCTCTTGACTGCAAAGCTCTGAGCAAAGCTCTTGACAAGTGAAACTTACCCCATGCATGGGCCAATGAATGGCCCAATGAGGAGTCAGTGCTGGGAAATCGAAATAAGTTACCAGCAAGAGCACAGGGTGAGCAGCAGGAGCACAGGGTGGCAAAGTCGTTGTTCGACATTCAGGACACAGCAATGATCCTTCCGTTTTGTACATCCCATGAATTTAACATGTAACCTCAATTTTCATCAAGTTGTTGCGGCCTTTGGAAGATGATTTTCCCAAAATGGCCAGCACCTTGGTTCAAAACTACCCGGACAAAAAAAATGGTTTTGGAGATGGGTCAGCACCCCGGACATGGGGCCATCGCTTCAAGGGATGACCCATGAGCCAATTCGAGCGACCTCACTCTTATGGAGTGGCATTTGTTGAGGAAACAAGCCCAAAATTGGGTGAAGGTGTGGTTTTTGTTGATCGGGTTTTTTGAAAGGCCCACCTTTCCAAGCAATCCCTTCCCAATCTGCCGGATGTGGACTCCCCTGCGGATCATCGGACTCCTTTTGGATCGCGATTACAGAATGGGATCTGATGTTTGTAGCATTTTGTACCTATGGTGGGTCATGTAAACATGTTCCGATTCGTATCAACTTACTGGTGAACATCCAGGATTACCCCATTTGGAGTCTTCATCTCAAAGGTTGCCATACAAAAAGAATAGCGAAAAACTGAACCGCGATGTGTCTGTGATTTTCACCACAATGGGAGATGTAGGGAATGTTCAGATCTCAGATAAAGATAATTATAGGGATATGTCGCCATGAAACATCTGGGCATAACCCAGCAAAATTGGCAATGCCATCAACAACTTGCGGTGGTATGAAAGCCAATCGATAGTCATGTTATTGTAGAATCAGTTCGTCTCAAGCCCCAATATGAATGTTCTCTTAATGGCCTGGTAAAGGAAACTGCTGGTAGTCAAAGGGTGCTCAACTCAATCTTTGGACAAATATCAGTGATCTATGCGAGAAAATGCAGTTGTTGAAAAAAAGTGGAAGTGGACAACCTTCGTGTTCAATAAAACATGGTCTTCCAGCGTTTACCGAAGATTCATTTTAATATGCGGAGCCAAACACCATTGGACAATCAGTTGATTGGATTTCCATGGGAATTTCCACGATAGATGATGAACATCCACAAGATATCTTGAGAAATATCACCTATAATAACCTATAACAACCTATAATAACCTATAATAACCTATAATAACCTATAACAACCTATAGCAACCTATAACAACCTATAATAACCTATAACAACCTATAACAACCTATAACAACCTATAACAACCTATAACAACCTATAACAACCTATGATAACCTATGATAACCTATGATAACCTATAATAACCTTTAATAACCTATGATAACCTATAATAACCTATGATAACCTATAATAACCTAAAATAACCTATAACAACCTATAATAACCTATAACAACCTATAATAACCTATAACAACCTATAATAACCTATAATAACCTATAACAACCTATAATGACCTAGAACAACCTATAACAACCTATAACAACCTATAACAACCTATAATAACCTATAACAACCTATAACAACCTATAACAACCTATAACAACCTATAACAACCTATAACAACCTATAACAACCTATAACAACCTATAATAACCTATAACAACCTATAACAACCTATAACAACCTATAATAACCTATGATAACCTATAACAACCTATAACAACCTATAACAACCTATAATAACCTATAACAACCTATAATAACCTATAATAACCTATAACAACCTATAATGACCTAGAACAACCTATAATAACCTATAATGACCTATAAAAAAACTTAAAACAACCTATAACAACCTATAATAACCTATAACAACCTATAATAACCTAAAATAACCTATAACAACCCATAATAACCTATAACAACCTATAATAACCTATAATAACCTATAACAACCTATAACAACCTATAATAACCTATGATAACCTATAATAACCTAAAATAACCTATAACAACCCATAATAACCTATAACAACCTTTGCTAACCTATAATAACCTATAATAACCTATAACAACCTATAATAACCTATAATAACCTATAACAACCTATAACAACCTATAATAACCTATGATAACCTATGATAACCTATGATAACCTATAATAACCTATAATAACCT
>BGPT01001128.1:76243-196678 GCA_003297045.1 Symbiodinium sp. clade C Y103
ACCTATAATAACCTATAACAACCTATAACAACCTATAATAACCTATGATAACCTATGATAACCTATGATAACCTATAATAACCTATAATAACCTATCATAACCTATAATAACCTATAATGACCTATAAAAACCTATAACAACCTATAACAACCTATAAGAACCTATAACAACCTATAATAACCTATAGCAACCTATAATAACCTATAATAACCTATAACAACCTATAATAACCTATAGCAACCTATAATAACCTATAATGACCTATAATAACCTATAACAACCTATAACAACCTATAACAACCTATAACAACCTATGATAACCTATGATAACCTATGATAACCTATAATTACCTATAATAACCTATAACAACCTATAATAACCTATCATAACCTATAATAACCTATAATAACCTATAATAACCTATGATAACCTATAGTTTTTCACCATAACATCAACGCCAGGTGCCAACGGGCACCGGATATTTGGATTTCATCCCGACGGACGATTGGCAGGAGGCCCTCGGGATGTTTTAACATAGGCTGGCTTGAAGATCAGCATGTTTTGATAGGTACCCTCCGGTAATCAAACGTGGCAATTGAAAATCCCCTATAAATGGAGGTTTTAATAGGAAAATCATCTATAAATGGTGGATTTTCCATTGCCATGTTTGATTGCCAGAGGGTAAATCATCGTTTTTAATCATCCATAAACTATTTTCTATAGCTACTTTCAAACATATCAAACAACCATAAGGTAAGATAACTTTGTTCCAGAAGTACCTACCAGGGGGAAAGATGGTTCCAGACATGGGCGGAAAGCCAAGCCATGGCGGTGCCTCACCAGGTGTTGCCTGGCTATGCTTGCCCTCCAGGCTTAGAGTTCCTTGGACCGCCTTACACGTCGAAAAAGGATACCCTCCAGTAAACTAACAGTTTGCTATTGAAAATGGCAATTTATAGTGGATTTTCCCATCAAAAATGGTGATTTTCAATAGTTATGTTAGTTTACCAGAGGGTAGATCATTGAAAAAAGGCATCCATAAACCCTAACAAACATGGTAGATTGATGGTTATCCAATAATGGGTTCTGGTCAAGGTTGACAAAGGTGGCTATCTTGGTGAACAAGATTTAACATGGCATTTGATGAAGCATCCACATTTCTTTTCACGGGCTACGGTCATAACCAAGAACAAGATTGTCCTGCAATGCGTATTACCCTGGAAGCAAGGTGAAGAGTTGGTGGTTCTGGGTCATGTAGCACTGTAGCCCCGGTGTTTGTTATCTATATGATATATGTAATGTGATTGTTTGTTTTCCCAACGGAACATCAACCGTGACTGGGGATTTGTTTTGCGATTGTTCTAAATATTTCTTTCGGGACCCCTTAAGCAAATCAAGTTGGCCAAACATATGTTTTCCATTGTTTTCCGTCATGGCTGTTGGTCGAGTTGTATTTCCATGTTTGCTGCACTTCGATGCTTGGTCAAACCCCCGTACTGTAGGTAGCCGGCAGCTTTTGATGGTTCTCCAATAGCCATTTGGCACTCGAATCTTGCAATGGAACCGGCTTTGTATCCATTGGTCAGTAATTTTCCTGTCAACGATGTGGGATTCCCCAGAATGTTAGTAAAGCAATGTCATAAGCCGCCCATATTTTGATGGTTTATACCAGCCATTTATGGAATATGAATGGGATATGATTGCGATTAATGCTAGTGAGATATTGATGATATATTCGTGGTAAATTGGGGATGCTGGATCCTATTGCTTGGCTTCCGGCCACGGCCATGCTGCAACTGAGGTACCGCATGGACATGTCTGAGGGCCGCAGTTACGCACGCCTTCCGCGCAAAAACATCGACAGATTCTCACTGGCCAGGGGGGCGTTGGGTGACTGGTTACCTTCAATGTAGAAACATCATGCTGAAACAATTTGGGTGGTGTGTTTGAAAATGGTGGATACACCAAAGATCATAATTTTAATGGGTAATCTGATGATAAACCATCAATTTATGCGTAATTGCATGTAATTGCTTTATTTCCATCCCCAAAACCAAACCAACATGGACCCATTTAACGTTATTGCACGTAAAATAACAGTGAATCTGATGAATCTCCATGTGCGACTTTTCATCTCTGAAGTACCATATGGATCCCCTTGGAATTTCAAGCTGCCGGAGGGAAATCACCATAGTTGGTGAAGCCAGAAGAGATATACCCACCATATACCTTTGTTAAGCTACTCATAAACCAACTCACCTAGGGACCAGGGTAGATCCTACTCAACGATGATTTGGATTTTGGGGGATTTCAACCCAATTCTTGTGCTAAGATCTCTTGAACCGAATATCATCTGGAAATGGATGTACTAGACCCTCCTGTAAACTCACCTAGATTTGGAAAACACACTTATAAATCTATAGGCCATTGGTTTTCCACAGCCATGTTTGTTTCCCCCATCCGATGGATTCCCTGATGATTTGCCCAGGTGAGCGTCAATGATCTAGAACAGAGAGATAATCATGAAATACCATTGAAATTTCTCAAAAGTGAATACACAAAACCATTTACAGCCACTTAGATAGCAAGTCATACCCATCAGAAATGATTTCAAATGAACATATTAATGGCTTGGTTTAAGGGGAAATCTACAGGAAACCATGTTTTTTCATGAAATAATGGGGTTTTCCATGGTTTTCTTGTAAATGTTCCCTTAAACCAATCCATTGAAATGAAGATCTCATAAGATATCCATCAGCCCCGGTTGTTGGATTTTTCGTTCAACCTCCGCAGCTCACGTCTCAACGCAACGCTGCGCCGGGGGTGGGCCCCGATGCGGTGGAGCCTCGTCCATTTTCTGCTGTCGAGCTGTGGGGCGCAGGTGGAAACGTCCCTGGGAGTAGGGGCTGATTTCTGCACTGAAGATTGGAATTGTGATAGGTACCGTTCGTGAACATCAAGTCATAGCTGGGATTCATGGATGTTCATCCCACTAAAATGGATAAATTCATAGGTTTTGACCCACCCCCATATCAATCGTCATAATTATCATTCTTATATATTAAGTATATGGATTAATCCAGATTAATCCAAGTGATATATGTTATTTGTCATTCATATTCGAGTTTTGCATTGATGGATTCATCATTTGAGATTTCGTATTTTGAGAGTTGTTGATGATTTCCTGGTGGATCCGGGGCGTAATATGATGGATATCCCAATCTATGGTGGGAAATGACCATTACATACCCAACCATGTGGACATATCACTAAGCAACCCCTATCGAGCTGCAGAAAAGTAGATTCCTTTTTAAAAGATTGAGGAAATTCATGGTATGTGTATCGATTATATCCTATATTAAGTCTCACATCAAGTCCCATTTTAAGTCCCATATCAATGCATTTTAGGTATGTATAGTCTAGGTATTAAATCTTGAAATCCCTATCTTACCCGGAAATCCTGGGGAATTGGCCTTCTGCGCCAAACCTGGGCAGGTGCTGATCAACGGCTATTGCAGCTGCCCCTCAGGCGCGAAGCGATTCGCGAAGGGAAGGGCGCCCCAAAGCTTGGCCACGAAGTCACCCAATTCAGCAGTGTTCAAAATCCCGGTTAATAATGGTTGACTAATAATGGTCCATAATGCTTAAGATCGGTAAAAAAAAATGCTAATAATATAATGGTTAAAATTGTTTGGAAGCTAATAAGAAACCCATTTATAGGGTTTTAACAAACAATATTATGGGGATATACGATATAGTTGACAAATGATGGTTGGTTGGTCATGAAATGGGCGTGACTGAAATCGGGAAAAATCCCTTCAAAATGGCTAGTCTCATTTGGAGAATGATTCAACGAATGGATTTCGGGGTACCCCATTTTCGGACAGATCCAAATGTTGATGATTATGTGGGGTTATACTGTACTGTTTAATCCATGAGCTGAGAAGCACCAGGAAGCAACCACTAGAATGGAATGACTGAGGTTTTAATTTAACTGAGTTCTGAAAGTTCACCCATTATGGTTAGATTATCTTTTATGGTTCGATTGTTGGCCATTCTTGCTTGGCCTATTGCTGAGGACTGCATGGGGTTGCTTAAAGAGTCCAGAAAAATTGGGGTATCTATGGATATCTTCCATTCTTGAGACCTGACCCATTCAACCCTATTCTTATTGGTCAGTAGATTTATCGCCGGTCAGATCCCACAAAATCGTCAGACTGACCGTCTCGACAGTTGGAATGTCATTCCATGGTCAAGCACTTCATTTTGCCTCAGAAAAATACCAGTTTTAGGTACCCTCTGGTAAACTAACATAAGTATGGTAAATCACCATTTTTAATGGAAAATCCACTATTTCTATGGCCAGTTTCAATAGCTATGTATCGTATCAACCCCCTTTGTTTCCACCGTTTTTTTCCCACCAAAACTGTCCACCCGAGGGCCCCATCCCACCCTACGGCCCGGCCGTCAGGGAATGATCCCTACGCCGACGACACGGAGTGTCAAGCGGCAGCCACGGCGCTGGGGAAAACGTGCGCCACGGCGGTGGAAAAGATATGAAAGAAATTGGGTATCCAACTTTTCGAATCCAACTTTTCGATTTTTGGAAAGTTGCCAGAATTCGTTATGTACCGAAATGCTTTATATATCTTGATCTCATTACTCTAACCTGAGTTGGCTTATTGGTTTATAACCGGCGGGGGGCACCACTTTGCGTATTCAGATTATCGCAAACCTTGGTGGAATGCAGTGGATCGTGGGGGAGATAGACATGCATATAGAGGTTTCCTAAAAAGGGGGTACCCCCAGTTATCATCCATTTTAGTAGGGTGAAAACCCATATAAACCATCCATATTTTGGGGGTACCCCAATTTCTAGAAAGCCCCAGACCCACTTTTCTGGGGGAAGCTTTGTTCGGCTCAAGAGTCGGTGATGATTTTTGTGATAAAAAAACCACATCAACCATGGGGCTTCTGATAGACAACCGATGGATTCCAACTCAGGTTGGCTCTCCCTTTTGTCAACCGCTATGAGAGACTAGTTCTATTTATTGCCACTACATGAATCCCCCAATCATCTGTAAGAGTGACTTGTTCTCCGGAAATCTTACCGCATTTAATGAGATGTTATTCGATGATTATCCCAGAAGCTTGCAGCAATGAGAGGAAATCCTGCATTTCTGATAAATACCTGTGTCACATATGTCATCATTTCCCTGTGATTTTTCCACAATTCCGCCATTTAGTTCGACGATGTCCCCACATTATAAACCTCCACTGTGGATTTCTTCATGCTGTTCCTATGAGTTTCCCGTTCCCAAGACGTTCCCGGTGATTTTCCCACGGATGTTCATCCCGCCGGAGGTACGGCGGCACGATGCAGTACTTCCGAGGCTTTCAACAGGGACCTGCCTTTTGGACGGATGGATACGGTGGGATCTGTCAGCGGGGAAGATTCGTGAAACCACTAAGGTGATTTTACTGGTGATTTTCAGGGTCTGTTAATTTACCAGAGGGTATGATTTGTTTACCCTCTGGTTATTTAACATTGCCATGGAAAACCACCATCTTTCAGAAGTAAATCACTATGTGTATCATCTATAAATGGGCTGTTTTCCATGGCTATGTGAAATAGATTTAAATAACCACAGGGTAATATATAGGGGTTAAATCAACTCTCATAAAATAGCCTGTGGGAATCTGATTTCATGAATGTTGATTGACCTTTTTTGTCGATGACGCATTCGCTGGTTTAATGGTGATGATGACAACCCATAGGACCAACCAGTGGGATGGGATAGGGGTATTGTTTTCATGGCTCAACTAACTGCTGTTTCTGGGAGTGGTTTATGACATGGGAAATGGGGAAATCATTGATGGGCATATGTATGTCATAGCTAAAATATGGGATAGAACGAGTTGTGTATATACGATGTGGATAATCCAACTTATACTTCTTATAAATGGATTTATGGTGTGATATGGTTGGCTCATTATTTTATACTATTTTTAACTGTGGGGGATACAATGTGGATAACTGGATATATATATATATATAACCGACTAGTCGGAAAGGGATTGGCGGTCCATCGATGGTCCGGTTGGGAGATGCTGCTTGAAGGCACAGGGCCACTTGAGCATATTTCAACATCTGCTGGGATTCGTATCCAATCAAACCCGAGCGTCGCTCAGCCGCGGCTAGCTGGGTCGCAGTGGTTGTTTGCGCAGGGTGGAACTGGGACGAATTCGAGAATTTGCCGGATGAGTTTGTGTTGCGGGAGGAAACCGCGGATATATGACCCGAACACGGCATTGCACTGGGCCTACGTGGACATGGCCAAGGCAGGTAACTATAGTAGCCTTGCAAAGACTTGGCAGGAATTCCTCTTGGTGCTGTCGGCGCATAGCAATTGGAAACTGCTCATTGACATACCTATTGCCGCTTATTGCGTGTGGTGGTTGCCACCTTGTTTCGGAGAGTCAGAGAAGTATTTCCCAGGAATGGGACAAATCTCCGGCTTCAATCAGACAATTATGAATGAGTCAGACATATGTTCAATCCCCATTTGTCGATGATTTTCCCAGCTATAAACCTTCATTTGTAGGGAATTTCCCAGTAAATTCTCAGGTATTTGACGGGTTCCATGCCTTTCTGAAGAATCCGTCACTTACCAGTTGGAAAGTAATCTTCAAACCACACAGATTTTCCACATTGGGCACTGCCTCAAACGGAACTTTTCTATCCTCAGTTTCCATGAGTTTTTTCACATTGGCATCATTAGTGAAGTCAGAATATCATTAGCGAAATCTCTGAATTATTAGTGAAATATCTCGAATATTCCTGTTGGATCCAAACTCATCATCTTTTTTCAAACTATCTAAATAGAAGTGTTTGTGTACAAGCCCATGTTCGCTGGTAGTTGTCCCCATGATTGTTGGCATTTATATCCATCAACCCCTTGGGGGTTGGTAAGTCCCAGGTCCCCAAAACCCCAGTAATCAATTCTGTATAATCATAGACCAAAATGGTTATATTCCAATCATGATCAGATATGAATTAGTCAGTAGACAATACCATATCTCAGATTATGATTGATTGATTCAATTGATTCCCTAGCATACCAAACCTATTAAATCTAGTTCCATATTCTTACAATATGAATTAGTTCCGATGTAGGTGACTCATTCGACAGTTTTGATCTCAGGCTGCATGCTGGCACCACACAGCGCAAGACACGGTCTACTGGAATCCCTCGACAGGTGCCCAGCTTTGGGATGACAAGGTGCTGCCCCAGTTCGGAATCGCTTAGTTGGTGAACATAACTCCAATAATGTTTGGGTTCATGGTAGATATATCGAACTAGTTACAATGATTTATAAACCAACTTAAAACTGGGGGGCACCACCTTGAATGGTCAATAATGGTTAATGATGGTTCGTAATGTGGGAAACCCAATGCCATTTAGGGTTTAACAATCAGTAATATGGAGCTACATGATACAGTTGACGAATGATGGTTGATGATCATGCGGGAGTTCATGCCATTTAAGTCCGATGTGGGGGTGGTTGATACGAACCATCTATGGTAATGCTGGGAATGGTTTATTAAATTGTGTTTACCCTCTGGTAAACTAACATAGCTATTGAAAATGGCTATTTATAGTGGATTTTCCCATTAAAAATGGTGATTTTCCATAGTTATGTTAGTTTACCAGACACGCATTATAGATGGGATAATTCACTAAATGATGATTTCTTGACCAAAGTTGCCAACCACTCCAATTGTTTGGTTTCTGGCCAATGGATAGGATATTGATGGAGTTAGAGTTTACCCCCCGAATGGTAACCCCAACAACAAGGGCTCAATAAGCTAATAGGGGTTAATGGGGTTTAATGTATGAGGACACTGTGATCGTGAAGTCAATGGCAAAAGTAGTTGCATATGTTTGATGTTTACACAAATGCATACGTACCTACCCAACCTACCTACGTACATACATACATAGAGAATGTCAACCATGGATTAATGAACCCGGGTTTATTAATTATGATTATGGATGATACCCCGAAAGAGTGACAACTTCCTATTAAAAGGAACCTGCCCAATGAAGCACCCCAGGAGTTTATGAATCCCGGCTTGACGTTATGTTGGACCTACCCTCTAACAGTTACCCCCAGAAGTATCATCTCTATAGTATGGGTTTCCTATCGATCTTCATTGCCCAATGTTAGTTGGTGGGGGCTATGTCTAATATTATATATACAGTAGATGATATGGTATGAATGATGTGATGATATGATGTATGAATGTATGATATGCTATGTATTTATATATACACATGCATAAGTAGCATGGAATTCACATGTATATAACTTGACTTGCCACATTGAATTGCTGCATGCGGACATCCAAGACAAAAGCCTGACATCATCTCGTCCTTGATTCGAGCAATGGTTTCTGCAGGAGGCAATCATACAGTGCTTCTCCGCAGTGATGGCAGGGCTGTTGCCATTGGAGGCAATGGAAAAGGACAGTGCAACATCCCACGTTTGGATGAAGGTGTCAAATACACCCAGATTTCTGCAGGCGCCATTCACACAGTCCTTCTCTGTAGTGATGGTGGTGCTGTTGCCATCGGAGACAATACGTTTGAACAGTGCAAAATCCAAAGTTTGGACGTTGGAATCACATACACCCAGATTTCTGCTGGCTTGCTTCATACGGTGCTTCTCCGTAGTGATGGCCGTGTTGTTGCCATTGGAAACAACGACCATGGACAGTGCAACATCCCTCCTTTGGATGAGGGTATAAAATACACCCATATTTCTGCAGGCACCAGTCACACAGTACTTCTCCGCAGTGATGGCAAGGCTGTTGCCATTGGAGGCAACGGGCAACGACAGTGCAACATCCCCCCTTTGGATGCGGGAATTGCATACACCCAGATCTCTGCAGGCGTTGCTCATACAGTGCTTCTCCGCAGTGATGGCAAGGCTGTCGTTGGAAGCAACAGTGCTGGAGAATGTGACATCCCACGTTTGGATGAAGGTGTCAAATACACTCAGATTTCCGCCTTCTCTAGTCATACAGTGTTTCTTCGCAGTGATGGCCGTGCCGTTGCCACTGGCAAGAATGAGTATGGACAGTGCAACATCCCACGTTTGGATGATGAATTGGCATATACCCAGATCTCTGCAGGCGTTCATCATACCGTGCTTCTTTGTAGTGATGGTCGTGCTTTGGCCATCGGAAGGAATGGAGATGGACAATGCAACATTCCAGTGCCACTTGCGGGAATTCACTACATTCGTGATGTAGCATGTGACAGAGATTTGGCTCTACAACTAGAGCTTGTAGGCCAGGAAGATGAAGTCACCCTGATTTGCTCGACTTTAGCTGGAAAAGAATGCTGTCGTTTGATTGCGCGGGGCGTTGATTCGGCCTGGGAGACGCACAAGCGCATCGCTCGTGAGTTGAAGACGAACCTTCTAAATCTACGCCTGGTTTTGCCAGATGGGCAGTTGTTGGCCAAGATCTGTCGTACAAATCCAGTGGCTTCAGTTGCTGAAGTGCTTCAAAGTAACTCACATAGTTTCTGAGCCACAGCTAGCATGCACAGGGGTCCTCGCACTTATATAGTAATTCTAGTGATTTGAATATCGCCTGAAATCGTGATTAAATCATAGGTTGATTCACGGTTTACCCCCAGCAAAGGGTGATGCTCACAGAGACCAAAAGCAGGATCCCTGATGAATGTAAGCACACAGTGCAGCAGGTGACGCGGTCGGCCACTGCTTTGCAAAGTGTGAAAATGAACCGAAATGCTGCGTTTCTGAAGTCACTTCAACTCCGTTTGAAACACCGGGATTTCAGGTTTGCGAAATAGATCAGCATGAAATATATCAATTAAATATATGGAATGTAGTTGTGCCAAATATACCGCCAGTACGGTTTGTTTGTGTACCAATCTTATCCGCTGATTAACCAGCTGGGCCCTCACCGATTTGAGGATATCATATTCCAAGCATTATGAGGATATAGACACAAGCTGGTAAATGTTAGCCCATTTATACTAATGTCCCAATTTTGTTTGTTTAACCTCCATAAAACCCGATAATGTGGTAAACCCAACAATTTTTATCATCCCATTAACCAACCAGTTCAGGGTCGTTTTACGTCATCCCAAAAAGAGGCATACCCAATAATAAACTCAAATTATGTATGGTTTATTACCCAATTAGGTATGGTTTATTATTAGGTTTACCACGGTAAAACAGTGGCTTATAAGTGGTCGTGAAATCGATCACGATGATCGGACTTGGGGTCATGAGGATCAACCACTGCATGACGATGAAACAGTTTGCGACAGTGAGAACTCTCAACGGCTGGCTGAAGTAAAGTAAATCTGCCCAGACGAGATGCTTCCTAATTGGTGAAGAAACCTGACTGGTGAAGCCGCTTGGTGTTTCATGGTTAAGTACTGGCTAGCGATATTATGAAGGGAGACCAACATGGCCGATCAAGCTGCAACAACTATCGGGAAATCCACGGAAGGGCAAGACCCTTGGCCCCTGGATGTGGTTTGGGACTAAACCAGCAGGAAGGTGTACATCACCACTCTCCCACTGAAGATTGTTCCGTTTCACTTTGGAAACCAGTGTCCCATACTTTGCCCCAGGATTTGGACCCCATGTCATCCATGGTTCATCAGTTTCTGATGAGGAAAACCATAACATTGGAGCCCATCCTGCAGTTAGCCATATCAATAATATTGGTTCATATCCCATTTTCCTGTTGGTCCACTATTAGATTGTCAGCGTGACGCTGGGATCCCCATATTCAATGATAGTGACTATCGTCATGCGTGTTATATTTCTTATCGAATAACCTTCATACCACTGGCTGGTTGCCATTAATAGCGATGTGATGCGATGTGTGATTGTTGTCTTCCACAATAAATTCCTGTGAATTCCTGTATATGTTTCTTCAATTAGTGGATACCATCTTCCATCCATGGCGGATCTCGGATTAACAAAGTTCATCAGTCTTGGAGAAATGATTACCATTTGATGAAGACTTGCCGCGTAGCCACAAATCCTCATGATTTTCCAACTCAGTATTTCGAATTGGCCATTCGGAATGTTCAATGTTGCCAATTGATGCAATGATTTACCCTACCGAAACCCATATTTCCAATTATTAAGCATGGTTCCATTCTTGCGCTGCAGCAAACTAACGTGATTACGGAACATTACCATTTTTTATAGGTAAATCATCGAACGAAATGGACCATTGTTTCCATAAGCCATAGCGATCTGCTTTGCGGAAGCGAACTGGAAAATCAATGTTTAAGAACGGTAAATCATCAATTTTATCATCTATTTCTATGGGCCATGGCTTCCATAGCCATTAGCTATGTTGCAAATCCAGAGGGTGCCCATTATAGCAACCCAAAAAGATAATGTAGAAACCCTTCAATTCACCACTTTTGGCAGAATTTTACACATTTCTATCCTGTTCGGTGTTACCTAAAAAACACTTTTTTGATGATCATTCCAATTGTATTCTCAATATATTCCCATTAGATCACCCAATTGACCACCTTTTGTATCACCATGATATTCCCATGATACCACCATTATATCACCATTGTTGGCTAACATCCCCACTTTTTAATGCCAACGACATCAGGTGCCAGTTGCCAGAGCGTCTCAGCCTCCTGCGTCTGCGTGCCGGGCGTCAGGATGCCCCAGTGGTGGGTTTTAGCCCGAGCTGCGTGCCCCAAAAATATAGGAAAACCATAGGAAAACCATAGGAAAACCATAGGAAAACCATAGGAAAATACAGGAAAACCATAGGAAAATATAGGAAAACAATTGGAAAATGGTGATGTCACCAAGAAAAATTGTGTTTTAATGGGATTGATTGCTGATTTGTGATAGCTAAGTTGGTGAACATAACTCCAATTTCACTACGTATGGTTTCTGGTACTTCTAACATCTTATAATTATATTCATGTCACCTAGATATGGCATTTCTCCAATATCTATGATGATGGACTTTTAATTAGTGCGAATGTCATGACAACATAATGGGATTTATTCACCATGTTGGGAAAAAAAGGATTTAATCATGGGTACTCTCTGTTTATTTGTTACATAACTATAGAAACAATCAATTTGTAGGTCATTTTTGAGGTTTTGCCGACCTTGAACAGTGTGATTCTCTGTGGCTATAGTTAAACTAGCAGAGGGTACCTATAAATTGGGAACTGTCCACTTCATGGCTATGGATATATAATCTAATTACTATTACCCATAAACTTGGGATTGTATTTGGGGAAAGATATGCATATTGTTGTATGTACATTAAATATATAATATATACAGCATACATACATTAGCCAGCTCTCTTTGGAAGGAAGTCAGCTAAGGTATTCTATCCGGGTTTTACCGTAGCATCCAACTATGGAGGTTACTAAGGACAATTTACCAATTACAGTTGTTGGAATTTGGTATTTCACCCATTTCACTGAAGGTCTACATGTGGTATCACCTTGTTCAAGTTGTAGGATTATGGTGTTTTACAGCATTTCATGGGTATGTTACAATATTTAATCCTCCAGTTAGGGGGTATACCTAAGAACCAATTGATCACAAGCAAAGGCCCTTATGGGTTCAATGTTTTTTGTGCGGGCATTCTTGGTCCGAGTGTGTAAACCGTTCATGATCTCACCTGATCCTGCCCCACTTGTTGCAGCATATTCCCAACCTACCCTACATCCCACATCCGGATCTCCACCAAAAGAAATTGTGGTTTGGTCTGTTAGATTGGTTAGTACATATAACACCATGATTCATTGATTCATCATTCTATTGTGCTATATAAATCTTGAAATACAGTATGTACCCACTCACAAAAAGCCATCAAAAAGTTATATGTTTCATTTATTTCTCGTAATCATCCCAAGTAAACCTTTTATAGTTATACTTACAGTTGGAGTACCATAGTCCCCCACTGGAGTGCCATAGTCCCCTAATGTCTCCCGCTCAGCCTACCACGACCTCGTTGACTGTGACGACTTCCACGTCTTCCTCGGTGACGCTGACCTCCTCGACGCAGACCACGTCCTCGGTGACCGTCAGCAGCAGCACCTCCTCCACGCAGACCACGTCGTGGACGTCGACGACGTCCAGGACGTCGGAGACGTCAACGACCACGGTGACTTGGGTGGTAAAAGGTTGGAAAAATGTGGAAAAATGTGGAAAAAAAATGATGTTTAGCTGCAAAAATCCAATGGAAATGGATGTTGAACCCAAGGGAAATGGGGTGAAAAGGTGGATTTTAGGCCACAAACTGTTGATTTTGTTGGGAAATTGGATCATTTGGTATGGCTTTGCAGCCGGTTTGAGGGGTGATGGGGATGTTGCCTTTCAACCAACAATCGATTATTGGTATGCCACCTAAGACCAAGATTTCATATGTCACCAGCAAAAATGGGATAGAACCTGATAGAATCACCATGGGGGCCATGGGGTTGCAGTTGATTTTTCCGGATTTGGGGGGCGGGTTGGTGGTTGATTGCTGTTTAATCATTCTGGATTTCTTCATTGTTGGACGGTGTCCGTGGAACGGACTCGCGGGGTTCTGTTGGACGACCTCCGTGGAGCTGTGAAGTCACGACGGGGACGGAACCAGGGGGACCCCAGAAAGAGCGGATTGGAAGCAGCACTGCCATGTGAAGCTGAAATTCATTCATGAGAGTTGCCTATTCTGCCAAGAGTGATGGGGGATGTTCACCAGCAAGTAACTATTATATAGTAATTTTCTTGGTTTGCAGGTGCAGAAAAGAGATTTGAATGAACACATGGGACTGCGCGGATAGAACTCACAAGTCATGGTAGCCAGAAGATATAGCTATCACAAACATTGACATCCGGTAACCAACATAAACCATCCTTACAACTGACTAGCAACAAATAATCATATTCAGAGGTTTCCTAAAATAGGGATACCTCCAAATCATCCATTAAAAGGCTATTTTCCATTATAAACCAAGTATTTTGGGGATCCCCCATTTATGGAAAGCTCCATTTTTGGTCTCCTCAGATGGTCGGAGTTCAGCTGGATGCCCCATGTCCAGATTTATAGTGGATTTTCCTATAAAAAATTGTGATTTCCCATAATTATGTAAACGTTTGCCAGGGGGTAAGTCAGACCATGTTCCAATGGACCCCATCTCCCAGGTGAGCAACAGCACCACCAGTGAAACCACGTCCACCACCACTTCCTTCTCCACCAGCTCCACCGTGTCCACGACTTCTTTCACGGTCGCCTGGCAAAGGCCTAGGTAATGGTGATTTAATGGTGGTTTAACCAACAACAATAGGGATTCTTAATCAATAGGGATATATAGAATGGAAGACCTAAGAATAGGTATTATTAATCAATAGGGACTGTTTAACCGACATATAGAATCAATAGGGATTATTAATGTTGATTAATGGAACAACTACGAATTATAGTGATTTCCCCCTGGTATTTTTTTTAGATAGCTATGGAAAATGGCCTTTTTAATCCTTTTTACAATCTTTTGTAAGGTAGCTTACCTATTAAAGATGGTGATTGAATGGGAATAGCATGGGAATTTGACGGGATATATAACTAGAAATATGGATGTAAGTTGGTGGGATACAAACCCTGAAATCATGGTTGGGTATTCTTGGTGGTTCCCAGCCCTGCTAAAAAAGATCACTTCTAGAGGGTATGAATTGCCATTGTCCCCAAGAAAAGCTGAATGTCTAAGGGAATGGCTGGGAACCGCCATGGATAAACAAGGACAAGAAGTGGGTTTGGAAACTATAGGTGACTATGCAGAACAATTAAAAAACACGTTTGAAAAATCAGTGGATTCCTCCCTGGGAAATAGATCAAACCAACAAAAACTACGCAATTGGGGCCTGTACATGGCGATAAAACCAACCGCAATGGGGATAAGTCACATGGGAAATCATGGGAAACAACTAGCGACAACATGATGTTGGTTTGTTTAGTGGATTCATCTCAATTTCGAGTAGGAAAGATGATGATAAACAAACCACTGGATTTTGAGTTGTCCCATGTTCAGACAAACCACAGTTGCACATATCTGGACAATTGCTGTATAAGCAGCCAGAGTTGCACTTAAATGGCAGCACGGTTACTTTCAATCAACCAAAGCCACCAAAAACGACATGCAGTATGTGTTTACGCCAACAACGACCATGGCACTGAAGGGCTATGAATGGCTTACGGTGGTGTTCGGGTCCGGCATGGCCAACCAGCCATGGATCCAAGCTGACACCATGGAGCAGGGTAGCAAAATTCCATTCGAGCAGTTTGTATTGTTTGATGCAAACATATCCCTATTATTTTGTATATACATATCTTTGTCCCATTTCTTTGATTCAAGTCTGATATTCCATGATATCCCATCATATACCATTACATATCTATTATATCCCAATAAAAGTAAGCTCTATTATGTCTCTTTGCGACTTTCCCAAGACCAGACTGTCGAGAGCGATTGTCAAGGGTCATATCCATAGGCCTGGCCCATGTTGGTCACTGGCTTGAGAGGAAATTCATATGGATTCATCCATGAAAAAATGTGTTTATCCAAGAAGATAGCTATCCTGGGATTTCAGATTTTGCTTTCTTGCAATCACATATTCGTAACTTTATGTTCTTTGAAAGCTGATGAACATCACTGTTTGTTGCTTGATTAAATCCGGGACTTACTTCACGGGATCTTAACTCAGTATCAGCAACCAACTGACAAGAAGATGATCCCAAGCATCTCCAGCAGTGTTTGATCGCCATCATCATCATTTTGGTGGTTTCCTAAAATGGGGGTACCTCAAAATGGATGGGTTATAATGGAAAATCCATCTAGAAATGGATGATTTGAAGGTACCCCTATTTTAGGAAACCTCCATTTTGTTGGTTTTTGATGTTCAACCCCAGTTGGGAGGATGATGCCACCTGACTAAGCCGACTCTGGCGGGTTCAGCACCAGCCACTAATTGTTGAAAAACAGTTTCTCTCCGATCAATCCCCATTGCTGGTGAAACCTCCCAAACTCTCCCAAACGATGAACAGTTGTTCCTGGCCCATTCCGCTGTTTTGAACCATTTACAAAAGGTCACGTCTTCAGTCATCAATTCGAAAACCATGTTCAAATGATAGATATCTATTAGATAATATATCCATAATTCTCCATTTGGAGTTCTTGGTGAACTCCCACCGTTTTAACATGTTTAAACCCCTCATGAAAAACAGCCGACCTCTTGAGGTTTCCGAGACCAGCAGCAGCACGTGGAGCATCACTTCCTCCAGCGTCACCAGTGCGGCAGCTCAGTGGTGCCACAGCTGTTGCTTTAATAGACTCAGACCCATGAAATCCCATGAACTATAGATATACCAACCAAAAAACGCCTAGTTATGATATGTTATAATCAGTTATACCCTCTGGTAAACGTTTACATAACTATGGAAAATCATGGAAAATCACAATTGTTCATAGGTAAATCAACTATAAATAGCCATTTTCACCTGCTCTGTTAGTTTACCAGAGGGTAACTATCTTTCTATTATTAGGCATAGGATTTTCTAGAAATTAAGCATGTTATGTTTTTTTTTTCTATGGGATTATCTATGGGATTACCTATCATCATGGGAACTATGTGGAATTATGGCAATACCCCAATGAGATGTATAGGGGGGGTTATATAGATTGTTTTGTTGGTGAAGGACGTTTAAGGCGAGTATATAAATTATATGGGGCTTGAATGAGATTTGATTGGGATTATGATCGGTTTAACATAGCTTTGAGAAAGGGCCTGTTTATAGATGAGTTCCTTGTTAAAAATGGTGACTTTCCACACGTTCGATTACCAGAGGGTGATCGGTGATGACTCTATGAGCAACGGGGAGCCAAGGAGCTACTTGGAGTTTCCCACGTGATAGTTTAATCGGAGATAACAGGAGTTAACGATGANTATATAGATATATACTCAAAAACTTTGGACAACTAAATCAACATATGCCGTGATGAGGATAGCAACAACGTGACTGGACACCGGACTCAGTGGATGGGCACGCAGTGGAAAGGCTGTCTTTCACAGACAATGTACAATTGCGATCTATTCGGATCGTTTACCGCATGGCAGCACGGAATCCTTCTTATTGTTTGCCTAGGGTGATTGAACATAGATGAACATAGCTTTGAGAAAGGGCCTATTTATAGAATTTTATAGATGAGTTCCACACGTTAAAAATGGTGACTTTCCACACGATTACCGGGTGATCGGTGATGACTCTATGAGCAACGGGGAGCCAAGGAGCTACTTGGAGTTTCCCACGTGATAGTTTAATCGGAGATAACAGGAGTTAACGATGANGGGTGATCGGTGATGACTCTATGAGCAACGGGGAGCCAAGGAGCTACTTGGAGTTTCCCACGTGATAGTTTAATCGGAGATAACAGGAGTTAACGATGAATTTATACTAGGATTGATGATTAGTTGGACATATATTAGAATATATTGGAATAATAGAAGTGTAATACGTATGCTGTATTCTGGGACATTGCACAGGAGACAATAGTGGGGCCCTGGTTGGTCAATTGGTGATCCTAAGTGGATGAAGCACACCACTAACACAAATCTGGCTAAATTCAAATGACTTTACTTCGAGTGATCCCCACCATGGCATATATAGATATATACTCAAAAACTTTGGACAACTAAATCAACATATGCCGTGATGAGGATAGCAACAACGTGACTGGACACCGGACTCAGTGGATGGGCNTATATAGATATATACTCAAAAACTTTGGACAACTAAATCAACATATGCCGTGATGAGGATAGCAACAACGTGACTGGACACCGGACTCAGTGGATGGGCGCGCAGTGGAAAGGCTGTCTTTCACAGATTTTGTGTTGCGCCATCTGAAGGAACTTGTTTTTTTCTTCTGGATCTAAGAGTGTGTGTGGTTTGCAATGACGCCGCTACCCTCTTGGAGCCCAGCGCAAGTTGCTACAGGCCGGACGCGAATGGGCTCCTTTCATTTGGTCCTTTGAGCAGATTTGTCGTTCAGGTTGCTTTTACGGACCGGTGCCATGGAAGGTGGGGGCAGAAGCCATAGCGCAATGGGGACGATGAGAGAACTTCACAGTGTGGCCATGACGCAGGCAGAGTTCTACGGTGTTGAGCCGGTCTCGTCACTTGGCAAATGTACTATTGCGATCTATTCGGATCGTTTGCCGCATGGCAGCACGGAAGTCTTTTTATTATTTGCCGAGCTTCACTCACACCAGATGAATTCCTTTGATACCCCGTTCATATTGTGATGTGTTGGCTCAGACTGGTGTTAGCGCTATTCGTCCTGGGGTATTACATTGACCCGCGTCCTTTTCGTGGAATTGTGGATTTGATTCCTGCGTAATTCTCTGAGATCGAGGAGTATGAATATGACGTTCGCGGCAACTGCCACAATCCATTGAAGTCGCAGCAGATGTTGAGTTGCAAAGGGCAGCAATTGTATCGTTATAGTTGCCAAGTGACTCGTGACCCGTGCAATTGCAGGTCAGTCTTTGGTGCTGATGCCCATCAAGTTTGCTATACATTGTTGATAGTTATAGTTCTGTGACGTTTGGTAGTTTGTTTGGAGGAAATTGCTTGACAGCTGTTGAGTGTCCAGCGAAAAAGAACACATGGTCATTTGAACCACTGAGAATTCATAGGAAATCAATGATGCGCAATGGGGCAGGTCTCCGTTTCAGCATTCATGATGAGCTCCTGCCGGCAAACACCCCAAGTATCGGTAGCTACGACCCCATCATCCCATCTAGACCAGATTCTTTAACAACACAACTACCTGTCCCTGCTATTGCTGGTGGGTTTGCTGCTGTTGATCAAACAATGTGTAACATGTTGTAACATCATCTTTTCCTGGATTGCTGTAACCCGTTCGGGTTAGAGTTTTAGACCCGCTTCCTAGCCATTTACCCAAAATGAACTTCAAGGGTCGTTCGCATACAGCCTAGATTTCCCGCAGGTTATCCCAATTTGAAATTTTCAGTGTATCTCTTCCATCTTTTTTACACTCCTAAATTTTCAGACACAGATCGAACATCTTTGTCATTATGGTTCTGTGGATCCCAACATCTTCCATCCACCACCATCACCGCCACCGCAGGCAGCTCTGCTCGGGGCCTTAGCACAGCGACTGGTGGGTGGACCCACTCGATGACATGCTGTTTTTTTTTGCTGTTTTTTCGGGCTCAAGCATCGAATTGTGGAGATACACCACAAAAAGTTGACCAGGAGGGATTTTATGGTGATGCATCACCAACATTGGGGTTACTCTTCCAACCATGGACTTGTCCAGGAAAAAATCTCGTTTCACCACAAAATGGTGGGTAGGTTGGTAGATGAGTCATCATAGGGTTGTCGCAAGCATCAATGGATGTTTGCCACATGGATGGTTTCCCCTCCATGTTCACCAGGGAGGAAGGCAAGTCCTATACCATTCCATGTCAGCAGGCTCGGGTTTCGAGAGCAAGCCGCAGCCAACCACCATATCATTTTTTTTTGTGCATTATCTTCTTGTGGCAGGACTTTCCACCAGGAAGTTTCCTGGTTGTGAAGTGCACGCAAAGGTAAATCCCCAATATGTTAGATTCCAAAGACTTCACTACCATATCACTATCATATCACTATCATAATCACAATCACATCACTAGCATAGTCACTAGCATAGTCACAATCACATCATAGTCACTATCATAGTCACTATCATAGTCACTATCATAGTCACTATCATAGTCACTATCATAGTCACTATCATAGTCACTATCATAGTCACTATTATAGTCACTATTATATCACCCTAATATTCCATTGTATCACACTGAAATATCTCCATAAAAATTGTGCCTCGGCCCTCAGGTCACACGGAGTAGCTCCACCCAGAGCTCCGTCACCTCGACCAGCAGAAGCGACACCAGCAGCACCTCGGGCCTCGGTTCAGAACCCTGTGGAGGCGAAAAAACTTCGGAAAACCATAGGAAAACCATGGGAAAATGGTGATTTAATAAGATTCTAATGGGATTTTATGGTGATCCATAGGGATTAATGATGATATACCCTCTGGTAAACTAACGTAGATATTGAAGCCATGGCCATAGAAATAAATGATTTTCCCATTAAAAAGGGTGGATTTTCCATAGTTGTGTTAATTTACCAGAGGGTGAAGTAGAATTGGAAGCATCATCTATCAAAAAGTGGTAAACACATGTTAAAACTCTATGATGGTTGGCGATTTTATATGGGATTTATATTAATAAACATATGAGATATCATATGGGATTTGACTATTTCTACCAGGGTTTGCAATGGACTAGAACATTTTCATGGAGGTGTCATTGGAAAAACTCATCTATCATGAGATATGATATGGGATGCAATATGGATATAGGCTCACCTGTGGCATATGTCATCTGTTCTAAATTTCCTTATCAATCCTCAACAAAAAATTTGGATCAGGAGGACTTGGACATAGTCAGTTTCAAGTGAGCTATATTACCCATGAAATCTATGGCTATTCTTTGGGTATACAATTACCATCCATGAGCATTATCCGCATGATAAACCTCAGTTACCCCACTTCATCCCCTTTTTTTCCGGAGGAGAAACCCACCAAAGCCGGATCTCCCCAGAAATCTGAGTAGATCCCCATGTTGTCCTCCAAAATTCCACCATCTCCCAGGTACTTTGACCTCCGTCACAGCCACCTCCAGCACCCTCTCCTCCGTCACCTCCACGACGGGTACCTCCACGACGGTCAGCACGACGACTCGCTCGAGCGCCTTGCCGATCTGGGGTGGTGAACTCCCGGGCTATTCCCAACTCAGTTGGGGTTAGAAGAAACGTCACCGGGGAGGGTTGGTATGTCATGGATGTAAAATTCATGTGTTTAGGAAACATTGTTGAACCAACTTTATAGTTGGGGGGCGGAACATTGTAGGTTTGAACACAGGGGTAGTACCGAAATCCAAGCATTCATCGTGGTTTCAGCCTTTTCCCTAATGAATTGCACTTTGTCTTGGGACAAACAAGAATGGATGCTTTAAATCTGGAGAAACGTTTGAATTTTCATCTTGTTCAAGATTCATGGCTAATATTGTTTATTGCAGCTATACTGTTGTTGTGGAATGGCCCCCCGCCCTTTTTGGTTTTGTTCCAAGAAACAAACCAACCATGAAATGGATTGAACCAGATAGAACCGACTTGTTCTGTAATCCAGCACGTACTGCATGTTGTCGGATGTTGTCGGAACAACATGTTCATTCTTGTTCTTCAACATACGGTTTTGGTTGTTTCAACTGTTTTTCGTGTTGGAGGATGTTTGTTCATCCGGGTGTCCAACAAGCTAAGGATCGGTGCCTTGAAGTTTATCTCAGTGATAGCAGGATTGCAGCTATGGTTCACCACCTAGTGAGTTTCAAAGCCATTCCCCCTAGTAAATGGGGGTTTCCTAAAATGCAGGTACCCAAAAATGGATGGTTTATAATGGAAAATCCTATTAAAATGGATGATTTGGGGGTACCCCTATTTTAGGAAACCTCCAAATCAGTTCATGACTCCATCCAACTGTAGTTATACCCCTGAAATAACCTGCAGTTAAACCTACAGTTTTTTCAACCAACGGTAGCTTACCTATCGAGACTGGGGTCCAAGCGAGCTGCTGCCCGCTGCTCAGGTGTTACAGTCGTTCTTCGGCGGAAGGGGACCAACAGCTGATGCTGGTGATGGGGACCAAATTAATGTGATACATACCAAATGATCTAAGGATTTTTGGCAAATATGTATATATATATATATACACATGATATACATACATATATATATATGTGCTTAATTAGTGGATAGTTTTGTATACCATCAGTTTTTGGTTAGGGTGTTTTCGATAGTTAGCTCCCCCACCAACAACAATAGGGGAGTGGAGTGGGATCTGCCTAACCAATAATGCCACAAGCTACTGAATTCGAAATGTGGTGAGTTTGTCATGCTCTGATATGTGTCAAAGCAATCAATTCAAATTTACGAAGCTGTCCAATCTGGGTTTCCAACTGAGCCCTAGCAACACGGACATCCAACTCATTGGGTCGTTGCGCAGGGGCCGTTTGAAACCGGGAGGTGATCAATTTCTCTAAGATATATGATTTTATTTGATATTTATGATAGATATATTCAAACAAACATATCAATTAATATCAATTATAAATTATAATTGTTATCCATAGTATAATATAGTAAATATGTGTATTTAAATACCCGTAATACATAGAATTGCCTCGGATCCGTGCGGCTAAGACTACCAGCAGCCTCAACAGTACCACGGCCGCCGGGAACGTCGTGCTGCCCACCACGGCGGCCGGGACCACGGCCGCCGGGACCACGGCGATGTCCACGGCGACGCGGCGAAAGGTGATGAAAATGGGTTGTATACCTTCAAGGTATGGCCATTTGAGTAAGGAAAAGGATTATTATGTATTAATCAGTAGTAACTCAGTAGTAACCTCTGCTAATCAGTAGATATCAGTAGTAACCTCTATTGACCTCTAGTAACTATAAAAACACAACTGGTATACCCTACCTATCTTTATCTCCAACATGTGGTGGGAGTTTGGGAGGAAAAATGGAGGTTATGACCTGGCAGAAGTCACAGTAGTAGACAATGTTTGTTTAGGGGAACCTTCCACAAATCACCTGACACTCCCGAATTCAACCGTTTGCTGTGGAAAATGACGATTTGGGTTCGATGATGCACCTATTATTGAGACTGGTGATGTTCAGTTTGCTATTGAAAATGGCCATTTATGGTGGATTTTCCCATTAAGAATGATGCTTTTCCATAGCTATGTTAGTTTACCAGAGGGTAACACAGATTAATGATTGTAAGTAGTTGCATTGAAGCAATTTGTGTTTGTTCTCACGTCTGAGACTGCCCACACAAAGGCAACCCCCTCAACAACGGAGGTTTAAGAAACCCCTTACATAAGGGCTGCTGGGGTTCAAAGGGAGTGTGACCTTCCAAAACCAGTTGGATAACTGGCATTACCAACAGGAGAACGATCACCATCAATGATGGGATGTGACCTTTCCTTTTTGGAATGGGAATGAAAGCTTGTGTGGCTCATTTTTTTGTTGCAGAAACAACACCATTGCATAATACGTCGAAACGGTCAAAACCAAAGTACGATTGCCTAAAACCTAGATAATTATTATCTTATTCACAATGGGAATATCTATGGTTAATGATGGTTTAATGGTGGTTGATAATGGTTAATTGTGGTTAATAATGTTTAGTTCTGTTTCAAAAATGATTTGTTCATGGTTAGTAGTCACTACAAATGCGAGTTTTCATTATGGCCATGGCTCAAAATTACAGGCCCAGGGATCCGCGAATGGACTGGTCACGTCTTTAGTAGTCATCCGGGGAAAGCGAAACAGTACTATACTGATCTACCACGAGACCCTATTGAAAAAACAGCTATAGGGCCTTTAGAAATCAATCATATACTCTATTAGGGATGTTGTGATTGTGACAATATACTTCCTGGTAATTAACTAATCAGTCCTATCATTGTTTTTTCAGTTCAGCCTTTTGCCTGGTTGAAGCGTCATGTGTGAAAACATGTAATGGAATTGTTTAAAAATCGGACGCACCGCTTTTTCTCATGTCTCATGGTTTGATCAAACCTCATTTTCCCCTGTAAAACTGCTATAAACTGAATGAATATACAGCCTTTTTTCAGAACCCCAAAGCTCACATCAAATATCTACATCCATCTATATCCATCTATATATCCTTCTATATTATATCCCAGCAAAAAACTATAAATCTCTGCATTAAAAGATGCTTGGTTTCACTAGCCCGACCCTGAACCCATCCTCGCTGCACCGAGGCCTCCAGCGTGAGCAGCGGCGCAACAACGACGAGCCTGTCGACCACCAGTGGCTGGGAAGTTGCAGGTGAGGTTTGACGAAAATGGCGTAACTAAAAAGGGATAAACATCGTGGATCATCATGAAAAATGGAGGATGAACATCATGAAGATATATAGGATTCTTGTGTTCATATGAACTATTATTCTTAAACATGGTGGATAAACATAGTATGTGTTTAAGTACAAGTGTCTATTGTGCAGGTGGTTTTTTCAAAGATGATGTGTGTGTTTAAGCAACAACAGTGCTGATCTTCACAAGCAGGTCATTGGTTCGAAGTTGGAGATATTGTGGCAGTTGTTGCCAACACCAGGCGATGGGAATATGCTATCACAATCCATAAGGATGATCTTAGATCCTAACCAACAACTGTCGGGATTCACTCACCCAAAAGAGATATAAAAGTGGATAAAGTGGTTACAATATGTTTCAACCTCAATGAATAAATAGGGGTAAACGGGAAATATTCGTGATTTGAAGCACCGACAATGAGGTAGTTCGTCTCTGATGGTGCTATAGACCCCATGAGTTGCAGAGTTAAGCCATGGATTTCAGAGAAATCATGGTCATTTCATGATCGTTGCACAAAGATTTCGTTGGAAAAAAGAGATGGATTTCAAAAAATGAACATATATGTCACCGACAATGTCACCTCTACATGTAGATTGTCGAATTTGAAAGCCAGGTATTGACTGGTTGGACACCTGCTTAGAATAGCTATGTTGAGCTTGGTGACTTCCTCAAAAGTGCCGAATTTCTAGATGGCTCTGAGATTCTCCTTCATTCCATGGGTGGCAATCATGTTCCATCATTTTTCATCATATTTAAATGTTTCCCATGTTTTCCCCATTACCCCTGCCAATTTTGGGCTATCACCGAGGTGAGGTGGTTGATGAGGCAAACGTGTCCAATACCACCACGCAGGTGTCCGGGGGTCGGGTGGTCCCAGGCAAGTTGGACAAGTCATAGTGACCTCACTTGCTATGGGAAATCATCACACGAAGGGGCAATGCAACTCGGAGTTTGGGAGAAATGATGTTGTTGTTCTTTGCTGAGATTCTGTTGAAGAGTTCCTCATCTTCATGAAATTGCGTAAATTTCACGGAGACACAGACCCGAATTTCTCCAAAGATCCCACCCAATCACATGAGAGGAGGCTAAGGTCACGGATAGGTCACCAACCCGACAAACTTCCAAAAGATATCATGACGTCAAATGGCATGAGTTGGTGATTGATCATATTTACCCAAGACACTGCGGTAAACCCAACATTACCCGCCGTGTTTGAGGTTTCTACAACCCATTTTTCCAGTAAACTTCTTGGGTTTACCACATGAATTGGCACAAAACCAACCGCCCAGGGACCGGTGTTACCTTGCGCCCATGTCCGATGGGGAAACAAGATTCATGCTGCTGTTCCACATCGCAAAATACCCTCTGGTAAACTAACAGTTTGCTATTGAAAATGGTGATTTATATATAGTGGATTTTCCCATTAGAAATGGTGATTTTCCATAGTTATGTTAGTTCACCAGAGGGTAGTCCCCTTTCTTATTGTGGGTTCACTTTCAGCAAGCGCCTATCGACACCCATTGTTTGGCAGGACAATTCGATGGACTGGATTCTTGGCAGACCAGTGGATGGGCCTTGGGAATTTGCATCCGTTTCGCCTCTACATCCCAAGGAATTATAACAAACTTTTCCTTGGGATGTAAACAGCTATCCATATTTTATTGTGGAACAATTCAATCATTTTCTGTGGTTTAATTTAATGTTCTTTTTTCTTGTGAATAAACCACAACTACTTGTTGGCCCAAGATGAACTCATCGTCAAACAGACATGTAATATGAATTTTGGTTCCAAGACTCTTTAGGTGGAAGACAAGCTATCGGGACTACAGAATGGACGGCATCAGCGAAAACGCAAAGATCATATCGAATATGTAGCCAGCAAAGAAACAATATATCATCTATCATCGATGAATCCATCAAACACTTCACCCAAAAAGAAGTATTGTACCATTGTACCCCCTTGGTGGTCTTAGCTCATATCTATGTCCACCCCAGAGCCCATCCCAGGGATTCTCAGGACCCAAAAATGCTGGTCATTTCAAATATGTTCAATGTTCATCCCTGGAATGATCCCTGGAATGTTTCACTGCGGTTTCAGTTGAAATCACCAGGAATTTCCCCATGATCCGTTTCACTGTTACCTGTTTGAGTCCCAGCTTTCCATGGCCGAATCATGCCTTGGATGTCACTGTCTTTCCAACCCTGCATTGGTCAAAGGGATTCTTGACGGGAAAATCTTATATTTGACTGGGACCCTCTTAGGAAGGTCCTTCTTGTGCTCAGTGCATTCATCCGATTGTTGCGCGGAAAACTCGTAAAACCCATCGTTTCCTGCAGTTTTTCCCACATTTTCCCATTAAAAAGCCATGGTTTCTGCTAGATTTTCCATGCTTCCCATCAAAAAACCATGGGAACAACCCCAGCCCCAACTGGAGCCCCGCCCCCCCCACCCAGGACGACGGTGCAGTTGTCCTTCGCCATGGCCGGGTGTTACAGCACTGATGTGCTCTCGTGGCAGGCGGCGGTGAGCCCTGGGGAGTGGTGGTGTGACCATGAAAGAGGGGTCCGAAAACACGGATTATATACCAACAATCGGGAAAGATGAAAGTTTTATGAATAGGATAATAGGTAGATATACAATGATATATGTTGAGTTTTTCTGTAAAGAGCCACCCTGGTCCTAGGTGCACTATGACACCGCAGCCCTATCCACTCAAGCAAGAAAGGGAGCCCAATGCGCCCGTGTTTCCGAACATGGTAGCGGAGCTGTCCTGGTGACGCGCCAGCTGAAGGAGGTTGATGGCGACCGAGGATCCGGTTGCCACAGCCCTGGCCACGGCCACACTGGCAGCGCGGTCTGCTGCCGCTGCGCTCGAGGAAGNGGCCTAGCTACCAAGCCGAAGGAGCTGGAGCTAACGGGAAAGCCTGAGGAAGACCGAAGGCTGTGGGCCGACTGGAGGTTTTCAGCGACGCAGTTCCTGACCTCCAAGGATAGTGCCTACAGAGATGAGATCGAGGTAGCTCTCACGGCAGCTGACCCGATCCGAATGGACGCTCTTGAGCCTCAGCGGCAACAACGGGCGAGGCAGCTCTTCACATACCTATGTGGGAATGTCAAGGGCCGGTTGTTGTCCATGCTCAGGGAGCCAGCTTTGGCCTCAGCGTCCAATGGGTATGAAGCCCTTCGGAGGTTTCATCTGGACATCGAGCCTCGGTCAGGCGCAGCAGCGTTGGGATTGCTGGAGACGATCCTGACCGTACCGCCGCCTCCCAAAGGGACGAACCTGCGGGACGCAATCGTCGCCGTGGAGCGACTGTTTGCAGACTACGAGGCAACTTCATCAGAGAGGTTGAGTAATCACATGAAGATCTCAGCCCTTAGGCGGTTATTGCCGGCTGAAATGCGTGTCCATGTGAACATGCAAATCCGGGATAATACGACCTACGAGGATCTGAAGAAGTCCGTGACGGAATATGAGGTGGCTGAGCGACGCTACCAGCCACTCACCCAGAGCGTCTATGACCACCAAGGTCCTGCCCCTATGGAGGTGGACCAGGTCCAGCACGCTGGTGGTGGCAAAGGTAAGAAGGGCAACAAAGATGGAAAGGGCAAAAGCAAAGCAAGCCCACCAGCCTGTAAGACCTGCGGAAAGAACCACAAGGGCGAGTGCTGGCACAAAGGCGCGCCCCCAGCCTCCGGAGCTGGCAAGGGCGGAAGTGGAAAAGGAAAGGGGTCAAAGGACTCCAAGGGAAACAAAACCCCATGCCAGATCTGCGGCAAAACAAACCATACCGCAGACAAGTGTTTCCAGAGGTACAAAGATCAAAAGGATGAGAAGTCTGGAGTGCAGCAGACGAAAGAGGCCAATTCAGGTGCCACCGTTACAGGTGTGAGTCGTCAAGATGCCGACACTTCACCGGAGACGGAGCTCAGGAGCACCATGGCTGGCATCAGGGCATGCACGCCAGATGGAAGGGCCTTGATCCTTTTGGACTCTGGAAGTGATGAACATCTGTGCCCGCCAGATTTCGCAAGTTGGTGTCCAGAAGTTGCGAAAGATTCTGGACCGCGACTGAAGGATGCTCCAGGTAGCATCATCTCGCATGACTTCCGGTACAGGAGAGTCAAGCTGCGAATATACACACCAGAGGGTGGATCAATGGAATTCGAAATCTCGTTCCTGGTTGGTCCAGTCAATCAACCAATTTTGTCAGTTGGCAAGCTCGCTCGCGACCTAGGAGTCGAAGTGCGGATCTCTGACCAACGTGCCCAGATGGTGTCAGAGGGTCGAAAGTATGAAGTTGAGCGGCACATGCAGAGCTATTACCTGCCCTGCTATCCCTTGAGTCCTAAGGAAGACCAAGGAGTGAGAGCAGTGAGACAGGCCAAGATGCTGGTCTTGGATGGAGAAATCGTCAAGTACCGACAGCATCTCAAGCAGGATCCCAGACCCTTGCGTCGGGACCCTCCTCAGTCCAGGGAGNAGATGCTGGTCTTGGATGGAGAAATCGTCAAGTACCGACAGCATCTCAAGCAGGATCCCAGACCCTTGCGTCGGGACCCTCCTCAGTCCAGGGAGACTCGGGAGGAGAGGAAACCGAAAGATGCTGAAGAGCCCCGGAAGCGGCGTCGGCGTCACAAGGAAGAGGCCAAGGATCCGTCACCGAAGAAGAGCCCAAGGAGACCACCGTCGATCCTCCCAAGAAAGGGGAAAAGGAAGAGGAGGAGACCGCAGAGGATGCACAGGAACCTTCCCACCGAGAGGTGAAGGACGAGGCTGAGTCGTCCCACTCTTCCCAGGATAGGGAACGGAGGTCCTCGGGTTCAGCAAGGCTTCCCATAGGAAGACCTAAGGTGGCAGTTCCTCAAGTGCCGCCGCCTCCTCCAGTGCCGAAGGCGCACCGGAGAGACTCTGCGAAACGCTCAAAGAGCCCGGTGTCGGTTAACTACGAGCGATCCTCAGAGTATGAGTATGAGGAAGAAGAGGAAGAAGAAGAGGAAGAGGTTCTAACCGAACCTGAACCTCCAGTCAGGCTGAGGGAGCGGCCTCAGGAGCCGAAGAATCCTCCAGCCAAGCGTCCTAAACGCAGGGACTGGACAGAGGAAGAGAAGCGCGAAGATAACCGAAGAGCCCGAGAGCGCAAGAAAGCCCGAAAGGAGGAGTTCCAGAGGGAAGCCCAGGAAGGAAAGGCTAAAGGAAAGGGAGAACCCCATTCCAAAGGAAAGGGAAAACGCAAGAAAGGAAAAGGAGATGGTAAGAAGGGAAAAGGAGATGGCAAGAAGGGAAAAGGAGAAGGTAAGGATGTTAGAGCCATCACGTTCGATGGTTGGACGTGCGCAGCAGGCAATCCACCGGACTCAGTGGATGAGCTGATGGCCATGGCGCCTTCAGAGCCAATCGAACCTGCGCAGTCAGTGGACGAAGCTGCCCCACGAGCTGCTGAGCCTGAGGAGTCAGTTGAGCAAGGGGGAGTCCCGGTTGACCTCCCTCAGCCAGCGCCACTGAATGCGCATAGCAAGGTGGCTGACCTCAAGGCGAGGCTGAAGCAGCTGGGTGCCCCAGTCTGGGGAGATAAGGCCCGTTTGTGGGAAAGGCTTCAAGAATATGAAGCGCGTAGGAAGGCAGCCAGGAGACGGAAAACATTCTCCGGGAGCGTGAGGAGGAACTCAACCGAGACCCTACGCTGGGCCGACGGCCTTTGGAGCTGAAGGCCCCTGCACCACCAACTGAGACGGAGCGTGCCCTCCATGAGATCACCCATTTGCCTTTTCAGGCATGGTGTGAGGCATGCGTCCGTGGTCGAGGAAAAGATCTGCCTCATTACGGTCTTGACCGAGGAGAGCTGGACGAATCACGACTCAGACCCATGGTGTCAGTCGATTGGTTTGACGTCGCTAGCTCTGGTGATGATGGGAAAAGGGTTGAGGGAACCACTCAAACCCTACTGGTCACGGATGGGGAGACAGGATATGTGGCTGCAATACCATCATCCTCGTCCAAAGGAAGTGACCAGATCCCTCATCTAACCAAGATGGTCATCAACTTCCTGACGTTGATGAGACATGAGCGTGTGAAGATTAGGTGTGACCAGGAACCGGCCTTGAAGGCGTTGGTTGCTTCCGTCAAGGAAAAGTGGGCCCATCGAGTGTTGGTGGAGGAGAGTCCATTGTACTCTTCCCAGTCCAACGGTCGAGCAGAAAGGGCAATCCAAACCGTCCGACGGTTGGCAGCCAGTCTGAGGGTGGCCACAGAGCTCAAGCTCGGGNCTCTTCCCAGTCCAACGGTCGAGCAGAAAGGGCAATCCAAACCGTCCGACGGTTGGCAGCCAGTCTGAGGGTGGCCACAGAGCTCAAGCTCGGGATGAAACTTGACTCAGCGTTGGTGACGTGGCCCTGGCTGGTCAGACATGCAGCCTGGTTGCACAACAGGTTTCATGTGAAGTCCAATGGTCGAACCTGTTACGACGAACTTTTCCAGAGCAGGTACAAGAGTGAAATCGTGCCATTTGGTGAGGCCGTGCTTTTCATGGAGCCGTACCCGGCTAGCCGAAGGAAGAAACAAGGAAAAAGACGGCAGAAGATGGATGCAAGCATGGAGCCCGGCATTTGGCTTGGCCGTGCTGAAGAATCAGACGAGCATCTGGTTGGAACATCCAGAGGTGTTCAACGATGTCGGACCATCCGCCGAAGGGAGCCGACAAAACAGTGGGATCCACAGGCATTTTCGCTGAAGTCAAAGGAGTTCCGTGGAATATGACCCTGGAGGCAGTGACACGTGGCCGTCCGAAAAAGGTGATGGTCCATTTTGCCATTCCTGCCCCGGAGGCAGTCCCACAAAAGGATGGATCGCTGAGGACCCATGCTGAAAAGGAAGAGCTGGAACACCACGCGGTTCCAGATGAGGCAAACAGCGAACCATATTCCGCATCAGAGGCAATTGAAACACCACGGCAGGAAGATGTCCAGGAGACATCTCAACCGGCTGACATGATGCCCGTCGAGGAAATTACATCAGGGCAAAAGAGATCTGGTGCTGACGTCGAGGAGGACCTGGTCACGAGTCCAACCAAACGTCAAGCACAGGCTCTGCCGGCTGGAACCAAGAGGGGACCATCCATCCCTGCGGAGGCTCTTGATCCAAGGGTAGAACATGAGTTGCAAGAAGCCGCAGAGGATGACGCAAAAGGAGTCCTCCAGGTTTTTGAGCACTTGGACGAGGCGACCCCTGAGTTGCCTGAGGAAAGTTATGCGCATCTTGACGAAGATGCTGGAGTTGACCAAGGAGTCAATGGACATCCCGACCAATGGTCAAACGAAAAATGGGCGGAAGAGAGCCGAAAAGGCAAAGCCAAGGAGCTGAGCCGCCTCGTGTCCTATGGAGTTTTCACTCCGGTCAGGAGGTCCGAGGCCAAGGGCAAGTATGTGACCACCCGATGGGAGGAGGTCCCGAAGTTCAAGAATGGAGAGTGGATCGTCCGATCCNACTCCGGTCAGGAGGTCCGAGGCCAAGGGCAAGTATGTGACCACCCGATGGGAGGAGGTCCCGAAGTTCAAGAATGGAGAGTGGATCGTCCGATCCCGGCTTGTTGCCCGAGAGTATCGTTGGCAGCAGCCCCATCGGGATGACATCTTTGGAGTCACAACCTCCGTCAATACCTCAAGGGTATTGGACTTCATACTTGCCAAGAATCCGTCCTTCAATGCATACCTGGCTGACGTGGAATGCGCGTTTTTTCACGCACCCGAGCACGAGGACTGCGTGGTGGACCCACCAGCCGAGTGGCTCGAGGAGTGGGTGATTGAGAATCCGGGAGATTGGCTGTGGAAGCTGGAACGCCAACTCTACGGGAGACAGCACGCCCCGCGTGAATTCGGCGACTACGCCTCAGGAGTGATAGTCGGCCGTGCGGGATGTGAACGATGTGCCGAGGTGCCCCACCTCTATTACCACCGCGAAGAGGGTGTGGCCATTGAGGTGCAAATTAATGACTTCTATGCTGTCGGACCAGGAAATGCACCTGAACGAGTGTTGAAGGAGATCGCCAAGCACATGACACTGCAAATCGAAGGTCCCTTCAATGTTGACAATCCGGAGTTCGTTCACCTGAAACGGAGACGAACCATCAGACCCGATGGATTGTGGATCCAGCCTGCTGAGGGACATTTGCGAAAGTTGTTGGAGCTGGCAGGATTGGACTGGACGTCCAAAACAAGGGAGAATCCAGTCACAAAGCCCGTCGTGGGATCGCCAGATGATGAGGAGTTGCCCAAGGAGCAACACTCCACGTTTCGTGCAATCGATGGGTATCCTGATCTATATGTGTGCTGACCGACCGGATGCCCAGTACACCACCAATGAGTTGGCGTGCCTGATGAGCCGTCCAACGGTGAGAGGATCCGAGGCGGCCAAGCACCTGGTCCGTTACCTATACTCGGGACCCGCCATCTGGCATTGCATTTTCCACGGGACATGTCCGGATGCGACAATGTGATCGTGATGTCTGATTCAGATTGGGCGTCCGACGTCGCCACGCGAAAGTCGCGGACCGCTGTCCACGTGTATGTGGGTGACTGTCTTTTGTACAGTTACACCAGGCGCCAGTCAGTGATCGCTCAATCAAGCGCAGAAGCCGAGATGTATGCTACAGCATCCGGTGTGTCCGAAGGAATTCTCCTCCGACGTGTACTTGGTTTCATGGGGATGTTCCTTGGACTGCGCACCATCACTGATTGAGCGGCCAACAAGGCCATGTCCCACCGTTTGGGAGTAGGACGAGTGCGACACTTGGACGTCAAAGTCCTATGGTTGCAGCAGCTTGTCTATCAGGGGCTGCTCACCATGACATGGCAGCCTGGAAAATATAACAACTCGGATCTGGGAACAAAGGTGCTGAACAAAGCCAGATTCCTAGAACTTGTTGAAATGTGCGGTTTGAAACCCTTGCGCCGTACTGACGAGACCACGGTGTCTCAGGTAAGGAGTGCTTCACCTTCAGGAACCGTGATCACTCCAGCCCAGGCGGGGCAACTGCTCACCGTGATGACCTGGTTGTCACACGTGGCAGGAGCTCGATCAATGTCACCGGACAAAGAGCTCAAGGATGGCGATCTGGTCCTGGCCGCAATGCTCGCGATCGCATTCGTGGCGGGGTGGATTGCCAAGTGGATCTGGGACAAGATCAGATCCAAGGAGTCTCATGTCGAGGGACGTGATGACCCAGAGTTTTTCNGCGATCGCATTCGTGGCGGGGTGGATTGCCAAGTGGATCTGGGACAAGATCAGATCCAAGGAGTCTCATGTCGAGGGACGTGATGACCCAGAGTTTTTCAAGTCTCCGAGTGGCACAGTCCTCCACGTGACAAAGGATTGTGGCCATCTCAAAGCTGCAAAGCGGCTGGAGACGTGNACAGTCCTCCACGTGACAAAGGATTGTGGCCATCTCAAAGCTGCAAAGCGGCTGGAGACGTGGAAGGTCTGTAAAGACTGCGGCCGCAAAGGTCGATAGCATAGGGCTTGAGCTAATGTGGCTCAGTCAAATGGTGTCTGCGGTGAAACCAAAGACACCAGGCGGGGTGTTGAGTTTTTCTGTAAAGAGCCACCCTGGTCCTAGGTGCACTATGACACCGCAGCCCTATCCACTCAAGCAAGAAAAGGAGCCCAATGCGCCCGTGTTTCCGAACAATATACATAATTTCAATGTTGGAAGATATTATTAGTTTCAATATTGGTAGATATTATGAATTGGTACCCTATTATTAATGTTATAGTCACTGATCCCTATTGATTATATGTTATAATATGATTACATTAATTTCCGTATAAAACATGGTCCATTATTGGATCAACATATAATCCCTATGATTGTCCCTAATCATATGTTTTAGGGAAAATTATATCGATAGATCATTAATCCTTGTTATTGTCAGTACTAGATGATGATCTATACAGGATAAAGAGGGATTATGATGGGTAAAATCCTGAACTTCATTCCAATCTTGACCAGTGCTGGTGTAGGTGAACCCACCCAGCATTGCACGAAGCTGAGATTTCTAACATGGACACGCCAATTTTTGGAGTCCAAGGATTTCTTTTTAAATGGGCCTTTGACTTGACTTGGGGGGTTCCTAAAATGAGTTCAAACTTGTGCAGGAGTTGAATCAAAGGGGATCTATCTACAGCAATGAATTCACAGGTTGAGCCAACAATAAATAGGGATATGGAAAGGAAAGCATGGCAATGATGCATTGCCTAGTTATAGTTTATTTTCCCATGAACAACTTCTTCAACAAAAAAACTTGATACAGTCGCGTCCACCAACATTGACCGACAGGAAGGATGCCAACCTGCCTGTTTGTTCGTGACAGTAGTGTTCACCAAAGTTGCCCCCATGGCGCCAAAACGACCCAGGGAGGAAACAGAGGCTGGAACCCTAATTCTGTTGCAGCAAATGGCTGCAGAGCAGACGATGATTATTTGCGGGCAATGAGCATCCCGACCTTGAGCAGCAACCGGACAACCTTGCTTGGCAGCTGCGCTATGCTGCCCCAAATCATCCATTCTACTAGGATTTCCAATTATAAACCATCCATTTTGGGGTACCACCATGTACCGCCCATTTATGGAAACCCGGTCAAACTCCCATTTTTTTGCTTCGTCCCCATGTTGGATCGCCAAAGTGCCGATTCCGTCCTCCTTCAAAACGTCCCCCATGAAGCAATCCATATGGGTCTGGCTGAAAAATGGCGTGCATGCACCCCCAAAACATAAAACGGTACTTATGATGTGGAGGATGATTAAGCAAAGTTAGGCAATGTCTTTAGAGGTACAAGTACCCGATTCTCAGACAAACCCAAATAGGTTGATCAAATCCCAATTTTCCCAATCATCCACCTCTATTTCAGGGCTTAGTGGAGATCTCTTGGGTCACACAGTTGCCAGCCATGGCTGCTTGGTGGAGCTTGCTGACGAGGGGTGGACCCTGGGTTTGATGCGATAGTTTTCAAATAGATGCTCAAACTTCCTCAAATATGGGTATGGATATGGTCCAAAATTAGGGTCTGAAGTGATCATGTTGAATTTATCCAAGTCTAAAAGCACATTTTGAAAGTGTGGTATTTTGTCCTTCCACAGAATCATCACATAAGCCAAACATTGAAGGCGAAGACTAAAAACGACATCTTTGGTTCCACTGGCAATGCTGTTATCATACCCAGATATGTGCCAGGCTGTTGATTCTCTGATTCCCTCTTGGAATCCATTCTTGTTGCTAGTCACTGCTAGTCCTCCAGTGGGTCGCCTTGGGAAGTAATCGTTCCAATGGCAGAGTGCATGGTGTACTGAGACGGTGACCCCTTAGCCTTACAAGTTGGAGCCGTCCGGACTTTCTGCAAAAATTCCGGTCAAGATTTCTTCATTGCAGGTCCATAGCATGATCCATTCTGTACTTGGGGGTGCAGTTTGGGGTTGCTAATGGCCATTATCAAGTTGGGATACACGCCCTATAACTATCGTGAAAGATATCCATTTCTAATTCATTGTTGAAGGGAAATCTGCAAAAATCAAATCTGATTGATTGGTGATGAAAAAAAGAAGTAATTTGTTGGCAATGTTGGTAAGACAATAATAAACCACCAATTTTGGAATGGTTTATACGACCTATTTATGGTGATTTAGGGGATGGTTTATTATTGTTTTACCAACATTATACCTCAATTGCTGCACAGATGTTCACCAATCATTCGCCATGCAGCAATTCCTGAGTTGAACCATAATCTGGAATAATCATCCAGGTTTTGCCTGGGGATCCAGGCTTAGAGTGAGGCCAGGGGTTCAGGACTTACCCTCTGGTAAACTAACATAGCTATGGAAAATCACCATTTTTAATGGGAAGATCCACTATAAATGGCCATTTTCAATAGCTATGTTAGTTCACCAGAGGGTATATATTTCTTTACTGTGCAGAGATTAAACAGTTGAATAAATGGTGAACGCTTCATATCGGACATGTGAGGACTCGCCGAATCGGCTGCCCCTGTCTCCTCAAAGCCACAGATGCCCTACTATCACCACTTGTTTACACAGTACTTGGATAAGCTATCGTGGGAAATCACATAAAATCACCATTTTTGAAAACGGCAGACCATCATTTTGTCATTGACGAATGGGCCATGGCTTAGATAGCTATGTAGCAAATACATGGTCGTATTAGTATTTGGATAATCTGTAGTGACAGAAAGTGGCTTAAGAAGACCCAGAAAGAAAGGTTGTCACACCGTCAGAACGGCCGAAACCGGGGCCTTAGATGACCAAGGTTCGGCATTTTTCTATATCCTTTAGAGAAGAACTCGTTAACCTAGGGGTTGGAACTGCTACCGGCAGATTTACTGGAACCATGCGAAGCTACTGTACAAGAGGCTCGGCGTGGGTTCACATTCCCGGGGCTGCTGGTTCGACAGTGCCAAAAGTTCTGAACTGCGTTCACATGCTGGGAGTCGCTGTGCACTTCGCCTTCTCAAAAGCCTCTTGAGGATGTCATGGCGGAAAAGAATAAAGACACGGCAGAGCTCTTCTGTCGTACCTTTCCTATAGGCAACAATTGGCTTCGGTCAAATACGTTTCCGTTTGAACAGGGCTCCAAAGCCTCAAGGTCCAAAATGTCATTGAGCAGTGTTTGGAACCAATCTAGACCAAAGAACTTCCACCATGTATAGTATTGTATAGTTGTTGCGAACAATTGCTATGGCGTTTCTTTTCTTCTTGTTTGGGACTATCCACTCTGAAACAAAATCTACCGGTAATCAAACATGGCTGGAAAATCCTCCAAATGCTCCATTTGGTGGCCATAAATCCACCCAAATTTCAGCGAGTTCGTCCCACTGCTATGGCCAGTAGGAATTGCCACCGGTGGAACCCATTGGCCGTGGAAACACAAGGATTCAACAGGAAAAATGCCATCACATGTTCACTCCTGACTGCTTTTCGGTGAGAGGGAATAACACAATCTAAGCAATGTAAACCCAACAAATATCGTTATATATAACACCTGATTTTACTCGTCCGTGTTTCTCAAACTTCAGAAATGTGGATTCATTTTGGGTTTGCCACAGCAAATTCCAATACATGGTACCTATTGGGATAAAATGGAATCGCATTGCGAAGATAACTCGAAACCAGGTAGTATGCGTTGCTTGTTGCAAAATTATTTTGATGTTGGAAGAAAACAAGTTTCTTCATGATCAAGTATTGGTTACATGGGGCTTACGCTCTGGCAATCAAACATGATTTGCTCGAAACCCCCCTATTTAGTTCGATGTTATTATCCCACCAAAAAACTCCCATGCAGTTCCAGGATTTCCCAGCTTGCCACCGTTCATTGAGGGCATCCCATTAAATAACCTAAGAATCATTATTAACCACTACTTACCCGTTACAATCCCATTAATCTGCCATTTTTGATGACACCAAAGGCTGCAACCAAAAAACAACCACACTTCACCTTTCTGCTGCTCCAAGGCTTTTGGCGGCTTCATGGGCCTCTCCTTCCTCCTGTTGTCACGTGGCAGCTTCTACTTTGGGATGCATTCAACCCACACATTGTTGGGGTTATTCATGGATATTCCGTGGTTGTATTGTGTATAATTATACTATTATATATATATAACATTATGTAATATACACATATAACTGGGATGTAGTATCATCCACTTTGTAACTGGGATGCAAAGCCAAGTAGTCAATGCATTGATCCGGGTGATATCGACCTCACCGTTGAAGGGTCACAATAGGGGGAACCACTCTCAACAAGAAGATTTCCAGTATAGGAATCATGTTGATATTTTTCCTAGCTTGATCTCCGTTGGTTGCGAAGGTCTGTCATTATGCGGCCAACCCATGTGGCAGTGTCTCCAGGTGGTCACCACCACTATTTGGGGCACCATCTTTTGACTGCGACGCCCCCACAATCTTGGTTGGGGGAAAAAAAACCACCATATATTTGTTGGTTGTCAAAGGCTTAGACTTATTAGACTTGCTGTTCATAGGAAAGTCTTCATGTTTGAAGATGTTTGAGGGTAGGGTTTAGATCCTCATTGTTGATTAAGTCCCAATTCTTGGCGTTTAAACCGCTGGTACCTGATCCAGCTTTGATGTTTTCCATCTTAATTAATTGATGAAACCTCCGCTTCTTGTCCTCAAAGCGATTCAAACAACTGTCATTCTCACTGCCAAACACTTTTTTTCTTTTTCGGAGGCTGGAGTCTTCGCAAATATCTGACCATGGATTACAACATGATACACGTATCAAATATCAAGATCCCAGAAGGATGGTCAGCAATGGGATCAGGCCCCTTGAATTTTGAAATTGGATAGCTGGATATAGCCTATAGCTGGATTTTGTGCAAGATCAATGGTGCTCTCCACTTGGGATCATGGCAGAATCGCAGCTAACGTTGGCAGAATGGCGGCGATTGGGTCAAACCACTGATGATGAGCTCATGGATGAGAATAGCAGCTTAAGTTCAGATGAGCTGCTGCTGCCAGAAGAGATAGACCCACCACCAGGTCAAAGAGGAATATGGGATGGATTGAATCCCTGGAATGGCCTTCCTCTCGGATACAACCCCTGGAGGAATCGGCATGATCCGTGGGCAGAGAACGAGCCGCTCTACCCGCCAGTGGAGAAAAGTGTGCAAGCAGGTGCAGCAGGTGCCAGGCGGCCAGAGATGTCAGAAATTGGCATCCAAGTGGGTTCACCGAGGATTTCAACAGCCCCAAGCTCCAGCTCTAGCACGCCGAAGATGGTCTCTATGGCTTCGAGCTCAAGGGCAAGAAAAGCACCGCCGGCGCCGCCGCCCCCAATGAAGGAGACCTCATTTCCTGGCCATCTGACTGGGAACAGGATGATCAATCATGATAATATCAATGTTTTAAGCACCTAAATGTCAGACAAACCCAGTACGTTGTTGGTTGCATATACATAAATCCCATTCTATTCCCAGCATTGTTCCGTACCCTACTACATTCACACATATTCACACTATTGTTGGCAATGTTGGTATGTATCCCCATGGCTGTTTTGGTCCCCGCTGTTTTTTTCTGTCAATTCAATCCCCTACTATATATTCCCCATGACTCTGGTCATGTCAGGAGTTGCCATCTTTGCCTGCCATACTTTCACGGGTGAAATCATATTATAATGGGAAAATATCATGATTTCATGGTGATTTAATAAAGATTTTTCATTGTAAATCATGATTCTTTTCCCAATTTGATACATCTTCACTTCCACAACCGGCTGCTTCCAACAGCTGACAGCGGCTGTCGCTCCAGTGCTTCAGGTTCTGCCTCTGCTGCAGTTCCCCTCCACCGCTGCCCTTGTTGGAACTGGCGCGCGGCGAATCCTCGCAGAAACCGCCCAAGAGGAGGAAGTCCAAACCGTGGCGCAGGGTTTTCACCAAGGAAAATGGGGATAGAACCTGCAACAACAGCGGCTGTAAATGGGGAGTATAATGATATTGAACCAAGCAGCAAAACATGGATGTAGATATGGGTTTGGGAATGTTACCTGATCAATAATCAGTTGATATGCCTTATGGCCCATCCAAGTTCTGTTTTGGGATCTTCCAAACTGGAAACCATGGGGTGGATCAGCATTCAGATCCCCAATTTCCTTGCCCGTGATGAAGATGTAATACAGGGATTTGTACAAAATGATCGGGTATTTCTTCAGTAAAACTGCAACCATCCTGCTGTAGACTATCCTCAACTTCCACTTGATGATGCTTTTCCAAAGTTGGCCAAATTTTGCGATCTTCTCAGCAACCGATTTCTTCTGTAAACTGGCTTGAAGGCAGAATTCAGGGGCCCCAAAGTGCGTTCTTGGATGTACTGTAGACCACGATGTTGATTTGCCTGAAAATAGGGTATCCCGGTATCCTATTCCATGCACTCAATCATCATTTTCCCATGTTTTCCCAATGATAGTGCCATAACTTGGGGTATTCACGACTTTTTTCGGACAGACCATAAGAAGTGCCAAAACAGTGTTGGCCTTTGCCGCTTCGTTGCACAGAGAGCCTGTTGGATGGAGAGAGCCTGTTGGATCAAGAGGTGCCGCACTGTGCCAAGGGGCCCTGTCGTTTCTTTCCATCGCCCATAAAGCGGCACGGATCTACCAGGTCCGAATGTCACAATGTCAATGTCGCACCTGTCCATGGGGCCACCTGGACCTGCTGGTCGCGCAATGCCGGCGAGTTGCAAATCCAACACGGAAACACAAATTAAGAATGAATATGGATAACGAATTGCAATCACTTTGCCCTAATAGTTGCAAATATAGCCATGTAGACATAAAGTACGCTGTAGCTTTTCAAATCTTACCCGCAGACTCACGCAGCTAATTTTCCTGTACTGTTCGATGGTCCGACTGAAGTTAGATTGATGCTAAGAAGTGCTAAGTAAATGTGACAATGGTAATCCCTGATTAAGATACAAGGATTGCAGACATAAGAACTGTTAGATATAGATATCGTATAATATATATATACATATATATATGTATATCATACTTATACTCTTAGACTATATACTCTTGATCATGCAAAAAAAATCTATATTATAGTCAAGTTGTTAGATGTCAGGTAATTTAGGAAGAATATATAGATTATCATAGTTGATGGTAAATTATAATCCCCTGGAACTGGATACAAGTTGCTAAGTTCTCAAGTTACGAACCCATGACTACCATCTTTGTCGCTGGGATATACGTGAGGATAGAACCCTTTTGGATATGGATCAAAAGTACCAAGTTCTATCAAATTCCCATAATTTATCATGTTGAATCAAGTCAAGCAATCAATTACTTTACCCCTTTATTGTGTTTAACCTTCCACTTTGGTGGCTTCGTGGGAGCTCCATTGCTCCGAGTTCGCAGGAGAGTTCTTGGAGGTTGGTCTGCCTGGGTGATTCACAGGCGCGACCGTTGGTGACACCGGGTGTTGTGGGATTGACCCTTGAAATCAGGTGGATTTGGAGAATTTAGATGAGTTGCATAACCATAGATCATAGTCATAGTGCTTTTGGGTCATAGTTTAAATTGTCTAAAACCTAGTTTCGCCATCAATAAGACATCACATTTGTTTTGATGGATCATTGGTTTGAAAATATTGGAATAAGTGATAGTGGCATGTGGGTCATTATCTGTATTTAGCCAAATTAGCCATCAATAGAAAATTGCAATGTTTGATGCCAAGAAAATATTCGTAATCCATGAAGCTATTGGTGAAATATTGCTTATATCTCCAATGTTGATGGGTAAAACGCCTTGAAACATTGCTATTTTTTTTTTTTGGGGGGGGGGGGCTGGTAAAATCCCCATGTGGCAACGGTCGATGAAGAGATGTAGGGCCCTTCAACAATGGAGATGCAAGTAGTATTTCACCAAAACTTTCATGGGCTGTTCGTAATTTCGTTGTTTTTTTTGGGTGACACATGTTTTATTCGTCAACAGTGTCGATATTTTTTAACCAATAAATTAGATTCAGCAAATTGTGAAGCGACAGGGATTGGAATTTGTGGCCACTTGGATCAATTGTAGCGACTGCAAACTGCTGACCGAGCTTCATGCGCAATGCTGAATGGAAGGGAAGGATCAAGAAAACTGTTTCCGTTCAGGTTTGACATATCTCTTCAATTAATCCCGCACGTAAGGTAATGACTTGAACAATCACTGATGCTGAACCCCCTGAGAAGATGCACTTAGACAACTCGAGGACGGTCAAACGTTCGGTTGCCGCAATCTGTTTTTCAGATCTATCCCATTACCGGATTTACCCATGTATAGATGATCTTGCCATTACATCCCATGAAATCACCCTATCTCTAACCACCAATCCATTCTATCCCTCTTCCCAGCGTGACGATTCGATTTGGTGCCAGCTGCGAGGTGTACGATGTACATCCGCTGCTACAAAGCTTCCCTTTGTGAGCGAACTTTGCTGGTGGTTCAGGTGGGCCTCCGTCCCAATGGGATAATGATTGATATATAATGCTATCTTGTGGGGATATAGTGGGATTTGATTGGATATTTTCATATGTATCAGCAACAACACGAGTTTAAATTGGTATATTCCATGGGGAACATCATCCACGCGTGGGATAGATTTTTTTTTGGATAACTAGACAAGTACAATATGAATTTCGGTGTGTACCAAAATGGTACACCACCAAATGGCCTTTGTATTGGGGAACATTGTGATAAGCAAGTGGATTTAGGGTACAATATTTTCAGACAAACTGATATGTTGAATAATGCTGAACATATTGGAATTTAAGCTTGATAAATATCAGTTTGACCTATGAAAGAATGGATTCCAGCTGCTTTTCATTTGCTTGGCACAAGCATGGTGATTGACCTTCACAAGACACGGGGCCCCGAAGACTACGGCAAGTCATACCTTGGTAGTAAAACCTACGTGGGTTCTTTGGGACTATGACTTACCCAAAACGGAGAAACCTATCAACCAACTCGTATTTCATGAGATGGGGGTACCCTCTGGTTTAGTCAAACGTGGCTGGCTGGAAAATCCTCTGTAAATGGAGGTTTTAATGGGAAAATTATCTTGCTATGTTTGATTACCAGAGGGTTTTTTGAATGGTTCACTTACTACTTCCAAGGGATAGTTGGGGAGTGACTTTGTCAACCTGCAAAGATGTATGCAGGTTCTACCAGCCAAAACGAGGGGTTAAACTGCCATGAGACGCGGGGTATCACCATACAAACGAAAAAATATCAAAAAAAATACGGTCATGGTGATGTATGGTTAATAATTACTTATTATGATGTCCCATTTCATGGTGGCTTAGCAGTACTTGTTTTTTGAAAAGAGTTTTCATGGTGGGTTCCTGTTGATTCGCGGAAAAGAATACGGCAGAAATCAACAACATTTGGCAAGACAACCATGGTAAAAAAATGCACTGGGATTTGCCAGACATGGGATTTGGTGGGGGTATTTCGGGATGAAATGAAAATAGGATAGTGGGGAACATCATGATCTTTAGAGATGGGCTGCCCCAAATCTTTTGGATGGGTACAGGACCGACCCATGAAAATGTGTGAATATGTTTGAATATGGATGGTTCAAGTGCCCACTTTTTTGGGGCCAACCCTGGCCATGTTTGTTGATTGAATCAATCTTGATCTGAGGGATGATCTGAGAGGGATGTCCACCAGCCCCGGCAGGAAGGCAATTTGTCAAAACGACAGACCTGGGCCGACGCACGTCCCTCGGATGATGTTTTTGTCGAGGCCAACAAGTCGCCTTTGGTGATTGGTGATAGTTAGGATAGGTGGAATCATGCCAAGATAGGTTTGTTAGTCATCATTTTTCCCTTTAAACTTGCATGAAATTACCATAAATTGGTGCTCCATCCCGGCATCCCCATGGGCTTCATCAATGGGTCAGTCTAAGACATTGGTATGCCAGAAATATTGGCAATGTTGATGGGGAAATGATCATCAACTGCTGAATTTTGGTGGGTTTTCCACAACATGTCAATAAAACCCATTTGAGTAACCTAACATGGAGGTGCTGTACCATTTCTTATGCCATCTTTAGGGGAAATATTCCATAGACCTTACATTGACATCCATTTAGGCATCCCCATTTTCAAGTAATCAGGGGCGTCTCCTTCTACAAGTAGAAATCTAACCTGCTCTTAAAATGCAACCTCCCACCTCAAACCAACCAGAGGATGCAGACAATTTAGGATTGAAGCACCTTTTGAATCAGCGCTCAACGCATATAGTGTTGGTGCAGCATGGTTTGCGGAGACGAAATCCCCAGTCTGTTGATGATCTATGAGTGACCTGTTGAAAAAACCATCCGGTTTGGATATCCACAGTCCATGCAAAATAACTCCTTGGGATTAGAACCCATCAACTAGTCTGCCAGTTAATCAAGTCCAATTGGTTACAACTTCACATCCTTGTACTTGATTCGAATTTTGTTAGTTACCCATCTTGGATGCTTAAATCCTGCATTTTGGCCATGTTTACACCCTTTCATGGTGTCCTTCGACTTCACCAATGGCTTGCTATCCATTTATGGTGGATGTTCCTCCGTCAATGTTCACAAAATCCCCCTAGCCACGAGAAGAGGCAAACTCCTCGTCACTATCCATTTCTCAGTAACAAGGTGATGCCCCCTAAGTACAAGTTGGCCTATACCCCTCATACCCCTCGTGTAACTACGGTTACAATATATAGGTATATTAACGATAATATATTATAGGATATCATAGGTGTAACTACCATAAACCCAACAGTTAACCCATTGAACAAAACTAAACAGCGATTCCGACCTGGGATTTCATCCTATCGAGCGTTTTCTCGCCATATTTTCCCGACTTCACGGTGAAGCAAGGTGAAGAGGCGGCCATGGTGGCTAACCTTCGCACCCAGACGGTCTACGTTTTAGAGCTGCTGGGCTCGCTGCGGGGGTGGTTTCCACCGGAGAAAATCATTGGGGGTGCTCCACTCAAACCCGGTGTAGATAAATGATAGCCACAAGCGTGGTAAATAAGTTAGCCTACCTGAAATTTACCCATTGATTATGTATATCATTATCCCTCTTGCACCTGGGGTGTTTGAAGCAACCCTGTTGAATACGCATTTGGTGAATTTTTTGGGGGATGAAAACCTTTAGGCCCAATATTTTGGAGGATAAAGGTCCATGTACCAGCTATTTTGGCGTGGACAGAAGTTGATCAATCCAAATCTTTGTTGACGACCCAACTCGACCAATATGACCATCAAAGTTGTCTACGAATTCTCTAACATTCGAATGCTACGTTTGACATTGCAGGCTAGGGTTTGTGGGGGTTCTATCATGTCATATGTATAGTTTATGGTGACTAGAAGCTAACTTACTGCGGGGTGCCACCCAGGTGGACCTGAAATGAGAGGCCATGGCGAGTCCATCTTGCGATTTCGCTCTGGCGATCTATGTGCCGCTTTTTGTTGCCAGGCGAAAGCAACGAGTGGCTCCAAGAGATCCGCGGGAGCGTCAGGGAGAATCCGGCCAGATCCCTTCATTGGACCTCCGATGAAGTCAAGATGTGGCAGACCGGCCAATGGACTGACACTCCATACCTAGGTATGCCGCTTGACCTGTCACAGCTCCGGTTTTTGATGAAATCGACTAGCATACCATCCCCCGGCCAAAAAGTCCACCCAAAGCACCGCCTATCGCACCGAAACCGATGCCAAGACCGCCCGCCAGCTCAGCAGAGCCAAGACTTTCAAGGCTGACACCGGTTCGGCGCAATTCGCCGCTTTCGCGCAGGAGGCGACAGAGTTCAATGCTTTAGGGTGAAATGCCCCGAGAAATGTCCCATGTACAAGGAAGTTTCCAATGAGGTCTCACTCTGCAATAGCAATTTTTTGACCCATAGCCAAATTGGCGACTTTACCGGTATTCCCACGCCCCCGAACATTGAATTTCCCCCATAAGTCAATTCAAGATAAATAGGTTCAATACAAGACCCAGGATGCGATCACACCTAACAAAAACGTCCAATATACCAAGAATGATTGCAGGTATACCGGCCAGTCGTTTGACAAAATCTACCTGTAATCTTGTAAGATTCTCTTAACATGGAGAGACATGACATTCTTTGTGGTAGAATCCGTAGAATCCCAATATTTCTCTTGGTCAAAATTCGATGTTTGTTGCTCAGAATTCTTCGTTATGGTCAAACCTCCACCTTGATAGATGGCTATGGCTGCAAACTCCTTGTAAATTGTTGCTCAGCCTCCATTCATGTCGCTGAAAAATGTAGCAATCCCAAAGGAGATAGAAAAGTCGGACAGCGTAGTTGCGGAAACATCATTGGGACATCCCAGAAAACGGTTTCTATGGAGGTTTCCTAAAATAGGGGTACCCCTAAATCATCCATTTTAATAGGATTTTCCATTATAAACCATCCATTTTTTGGGTACCCCCATTTTAGGAAACCACCATATACCTTTTTGCAGAACTCAATCAACCAACCCCCATGGGACCCAGTAAGAACTATGGATGTGACCTATGAACATATCCTTGTATATATATATATAGCAATTATTTTTTCATTGGTATCATGAGTGGTATGACCCATTTCCAATTTTGGGGCTATCGACTCATACCCCTATCATGAAAATTCTAAACACTATCCGCTTTATTCACCAGTTGAAAGCATCCATGTATTGGTCATTATCAGGCTATCTATGGGTCATTTAGCAATGATATATCTATGGATCATTTCATTTAGCAATGAAAGTTTCAGACATTGCCCGAGAAATTTGGATTACCATTTGGTAAACAAACATGGCAATGGACAAATCTCATGTGTAAATGATGTTCCCATTTAAATGCAGATTTTTAGGGGTGTTCCATTCCCACGTTTGATTCCCGAAGGTAACACTGAAACAGTGAGGAAAAAAAGCAGCCGTCCCGCCTTGATCGCCTCAAGAAACTTGACCCATGCTCCGATTCCCAGAATTGGTTCAGTGGAAAATCTACGGGAACAACTGTAAGAAAACATCTATTTGTGGGATCATATTTGACTTTCTGCAGATGTTCCTTGAAATCAATCCATTGAATAGCATTCATTACATCCCTTCAAATTCCATTCGATCCCAGTAAATCACCAATCAAGTCTCATTCAATCACCAGGTAAGTTCCACGAAATCCTTTTTGATCCCATGAGAACCTATTGGTTTACCCTGGTTGAACCCATCAAAATCTGCCATTCGAGCCCGGTTCAACCCGGTTCAACCCGGTTCAACCCAGCCCAGGTCCTTCGGCAATCCGAGCAGCGGCATCGTGGCGCGCTTTCGAATGTTGTGGCCTGCGCTCCAGCCCTGGAGGGAGGCAGAGGATTGGGGTGGGCCATTGTTGGTGAATGGTGATAGTGATTGATGGTGATGTATAAAATATTGTCATAGGTTATTGTTTTTTTTAAGGGACTTTCACAAGCTGAGGTCCCCATGAAAAAAGTGTTTGTTGGCTTAGTTTCACCCTATGAAAACTATAGTCGACTATCGTTAGAAAGAGGTTTCCAATCCATGGAGGTACCCCTAAATCATCCAAGTCATTAGACTCATTAGACCACGACTTAGTATTCTGACCCATCACTCCAAGCGCAGAATTAACAGATCAGCTCTTGACCCCACTTCTATGGGCGGTTGCATCGTTCATGGAGATTGAACTCATCAACCCCCCAGGTGACCCTCCCCGGCAGGGCAATTCTCAGCCATCCCCATGATTCGTTGGTAGCTGATTGATCATCGTAACTGGGTACCCCCACAAACATCAATAGGTATGTCATAGATTAGTTGAACCCACTCTGTATGCTTCACTTTCTAAGCTAGGCATGTTATGTTATATCTAGTAATATGTTGTAATAAACCCAGTACTATAACCCATTCATATCACAAAAATAGCTAGACATGTTCGTAGATGCTGGGTAGTAATTAACAGTATTTATTATTCATTATATATCATATATGTTGGTATTAAAGTATGTATTGTATAATATATATATATATATTATATACAATCCATTCCTATCACTTGCCAACTTAGTGGGATACCCACTGTCGTCATTAACCATGGCCCAGTGCAGCCGCAGGTCACCTTCTTCTGCATCTATTCCACACGTCTGGAGAGAGCTGCGCCTCGGGCACTACCGTGTTTTCGAGACCCGGGACAGGTTTTTCGGGGGGTTCATCGTCCAATTTGGCCATTGAATAATCCATTTAATGTGATATCTAGTAATTCAACATGTAGTAAATTCAATTGAGCGATCAACTTTATATAATAAGCCGACGTCTAATTTGGCCTCAGACACGACTTGTTTATATGTCAAGAAAGTCATGGCTAAGCAGTGGCTTGAATGGGGTACCCCATAATCAGATGGTACTCTCTGGATTGCAACTTTCGATACACAAATGATCCAGGAGAATATCATATGTATGATCATTTTCCATAGGGTAAACCCCATCCAGGAAAAAAAGAGAAGAACACTAGAGTTTCAAGTCTTGGGATGTGTTTCTTCACCATTTCCCTGCCACCATCGCCAGTACTTTTTTCGCCATTGCAGAAACAATGATTTAATGATTATTTAATCATTATTCAATCATTATTGCTTCATTATTTATTCTTTATTTAAGTCAATAATCAACATTAAAGAAACCAGCAACTCTCCATAAAAAATACCAAACCACCCATTGGAATACCATAGAATGCCGTGCAAATCGCCAAGACACCCAGGCGAAGACCCCGTGAAGCAATTTCTATTGAAACATAGATATCCATCATGTCACCGGTATCAAAAATGGTCATCAACGATAGACAATTAGTCACAAGCCAAACAGCAGTGTTTCACCTGTTCTTTATTTGTTCACCCAAAAACAATGGGTATAGGCTGTGGTATTCATTGCTAGATGTCCAATATCTTTTCGTAAAAATATATACATATGAGTTTTAGATGTATGTATATATATATACATATCATATTCCCCTGTTGTAGCCACTACAAGCATTCGAAGATATCAAATAAGCTATCAACAAAGAATCAAAACCCCACTTTGGCTAGTGGGTTACTGGTGGCTGTTGTGTTTTAACATACTCTTGAAGTTTTCAAGTTCGTGGAGCCATTGGTCTAGATTCTTTGGATATTGCAACTATACCAGCTGGCTGTGTGGCATGTGAATGAATCCTTGTGGGGTAAAGGCCTTTTGCTTGGATGGCTGGCTGTTATTCTATTCTCATTATCTACATGTTCATTTACTTGCAAGAGTGTAATCCTGAACAGTACATTCTCGTTGTTTACATTCTTGTTGAAACTTTGACACGCTCCATGGCCAGGTTATTTCACCTAGTGGCCATTTGCTCTAGACCATTAACCACAACCCATATTCCCATGTTTCACTAAGCTATGCTAGATAACCTGCTGTATTCACTAGTATGATGGAGGTGGTTATGGTATTGATTCACCAGTTTTACCATTAGATTCCCTTTTCTTGCCCTATTGTCATCATGTTTTATACAGTCAGAAAATAATGAGATACTCAGTTCCAGAAAACATCAGAAAAGCATACCCCCGCATCATTATCCCATTTATTCCATAGAGTAATTAGATATGATTAGATCTATTCCCATATATAACTAAACCATCTTCCATATATATATATATGTATATATGTGGGATCCATTATCCATAGCAATAAACTACAAAGCATTAGTCCCATCATACGGATATAGTAACATCAATTTCATCCCGTATGTCCCCACCATTTCACACAACTATTTTCACGAGTTTCACGCAATAGCCATCAACAAACAATCATTAGCCATAACCCATATCCCCAAAATGTTCACCAAATCCTTTGAACAATATGGACATTGGAACATCCATTTTATCCCATAAATTGGATAAATATGATACATCTAGTATCCATTGGAATATCCACTAGCCATAACCACTATTTCACCATCCCCGTTTCGAGGCGCGGCTGCTCTTCCGCCTGACCTTGGCCTCCGCGCTGGCCGTGGTCTTCCGGCAGCTGCTCTTCGGTGCCTTCAAGCGCCACGGCCACGAGGCGGAGACGGCAACGGCAGTGGAAAGGATGGGTGGAAGTTGTTTGGAAGGGAGAAAGTATGAGAAAGTGGTGGGGTATTTCCCGGCATGGGTTTTGATTCCCACAGGGCGAGAGCTCCGCAGTTTCTATCCACATGGAAGAAGTGCATTCCTCTTGTTTCCGATTACTTTGAGGATCCCTATGGAGACTGCATGGACTGGCCAGAGGCTTCTTTTGGGTGATTTCAGAAGAAGTAAATCACCGGGTGGGTGTCACTCGAAGTACGCTGCGCCATGAAAACAACATGTTTGTTTGGCACCGAAAACGATGACCTAATTTTTTACAATTTCCACACAAAGCCGTTGAGGTCCAGGTCACTAAGTTTGGCCGGGAACAGTCCACGGGCTGGAAGCGAATGAGTCCGTCATCAGCAGGTCAGCCATTACTTGGCTGAACAAGGGGAGGCTCCCCCGAATGTGCTCGCAGTAGACCCGGGGTTTTGATGGATATTCATGGTTTGTAATGGAATTTAATCAATTTCGATGGGATAGCATGGCAACATAATCTATAAAATTGGTTGAATGGGATTTAACAATCGAGAATAGGTATTCAACCAGCAAAAGGAGAAGTTTAACCATTCAAAACAGAAATTTAACATGGAAACCAGGGTTGTCATTTCAACTTGATGGGAATATGATTGAATGGTTAATTGAATATGGAATACAATTGGAAATTGAAGTAACCAAAATGGGATTTCACCAAGAATGGTGAGTGGAAGTAGCCCATTCAATGGGTTTAATATGGTTGAATCGAACTTATAGGTCTTCAAATAGATGGCATTCAGAACTTGGTGAGTACTTGGAGGATCACCCCACGGATCATAACTGGGGACAGCTAAAAGGTGGGCTTAGTTCACCCACTTAAACAAGGAGATAACCCAGGAATCGAGTAGGGTTATTCGCACCTACTTCATGGGATTATAGTCACAGAAGGGACCCACGAAATGGGTGACAGTTGCGGAAATGGGTTGATTTTATGGGTTGTAATATGGGAAAACGATCTATAAATCGGGATCTTGTATTGGGATAAAGTCGGATTCTCTGCAAAACGATTATGATATGGTATATGACGATCAGTATGGAGTAACACCAATATTTGGAATTCATCGTCCAATAAAATAGCATATAGAAGCCCACGGGTTCAGGAAATTATCTACAGATGGTGGATTGTCATATTGTTAGTTTACTGGAGAGTAGTTGGGTTAAAAAAAGGTTGTAATGGTAGTTCATATAATATAGGAAAAAAAACATCAAATGAAGATATGATATGGGTCTGAAATACACCATCCCTTTTTGGAACGTTGACGATTTTGACCAATACCCATATAGGTGGATTTCACCGAGTAAAAATAGGATGAAATTCGAATTCAGATTGCGAAAACCTGGAGGTTGCTTTAGATTTGACCTACAAAGTCGGGGAAAGCTCTGGTTTGAGTTGATTTCAATATCAAGGAAAGGATCACCCAACGATAGGAATGATAGTCCAAACAATACGGCAATTCCAAACACTGATTGTTTATTGTTGACGGATCAAAATACCCATAGGTTCTCAAAAGTTTGATTGTTTGCTAATTTCGTTTCTTCAAGCCCAATCAGCTAACTACAGTCTTAAACACATCAATCCCGCATGTTCTTTTTATCAAGTTGGCTAATTGTGTTTGTCTTAAACACATTACCCTCCAGTAGTCAAACATAGCAACGTAGAAAATCCCTCATTTACATATGTTTTTTTCCATGAAAATTTACATTTTGGGGTGATTTACCATATTTCCCATTTTTTCCATATTTCCCCATTGTTTATAGGGAATTTCCCAGCCAGCCACGTTTGCCAGGTGTGCGCCCTGAGGCCCGCGAATCTGGGCGAGGCCCGAGAATCGGTCGCGAAGCGTTTTTAGCTGGTTAGGTTGGTCCATTTTCTTTCTGAGAACCTGGGAAGATTTGGGGATGTCTGAACATAGGGTACCCTCTGGTAAACTAACATAACTATGGAAAATCACCATTTTTCATGGGAAAATCCACTATAGATGGCCATTTTCAATAGCTATGTTAGTTTACCAGAGGGTATACCCCCAGTTATGGCCATTTAATGGGGATAATGAGGATTAACCAATGGATTTAGAGGCTCACTATTTTCAGACAAACCGATTTGGTGATGATTGAAATGGTGATTCTAACAACTCCCATTTGGGGACGGTTTTTCAATCCCAGCCATAAAAATTGGTAATATGGTAATGGTTTACGGCATCGGGTTTGCCACATATATCAAATATGAAATGAATGTAAATGTGTATATATATATATATATATATGTGTAGGTTTCCTAAGTCATCGGGGTACCCCCAATCATCCAAGTCATTAGACCATGACTTAGTCTTGAAAGACATGGTGACTTGGGGTACCCCCTTTTTAGGAAACCTCCATTTGCCATCAAAACTTGATCTTTGAAGTCAAACATAGAAAATTGAGGTGATTATCCAGCAAGAGTTATCAAAAATTGATGGCTGGCCCACTAAAAAGTGTGAATTAATGATCCAAATATTGGTAAACCCTGTTTTTAGTATCAAAAGCATGGCTTTCCCAAGTGATTTGTTGACATTGGATGTAAACATTAGACCTCGGTGTTGGATTCATGTAGAATTTCCCAACAGGGGCCATGTGGCACAAAAATGCTGAAAGGTGATCGATGATTGTATCACTAGTCACACTAGCAGACATTTGGGTATGGCTCAAAATTATTAGCCATATAATTGGTTGATTTATGTGAATCTACCATTAAAAATGACAATTTTTGGTACCATAATTTTGAGCTATAGCCAATTGTCATTGGTGGATCTAACTAGCAATCATGAATCATGGGGCTTTCAATGGCAGCACTAGGGGAGGAGCCCACAACATGTGACCACAAGACATGAGAACTAACTAGAGGTGTTAAACCATATGATGGAAGTTTCAAGATTTCGGGGAACCCGCATTCGGAACAATGTTTGTACCATATGAACAAATCGATTTCTTTGGCTGGTGGCTCAGTGTTTTGCCCCACATGTACAAATCAGTTTCAACATTGAGCCTTGTCGTAAGGTGGCTAAGATTGGCCATCTCAGTAGCAATGAGTTAACGAAGCTCATATCCCATCAGTCCTGATAGACATCCAATTGTGACTTGGAAAAACCTTTATGAGGAAAACCCAACATATGGGGGTTTCCTAAAATGTGGGTACCCAAAAATGGATTGTTTATAATGGAAAATCCCAAACAAAAATGGATGATTTGGGGGTACCCTCATTTTAGGAAAACCCAACATATGGAGCCTGTCCCTTGGCTAATACAGAAAGCCCACCATAGCCTTTTCGCGTCTATTGCTTGCAGTTCACATGCTTCCAGCAGGGCCGCTGAATCCCTCCCCTGGAGTGGCCGTGGTCAAAATCGCAGAGCTGGATCTCCTGAGCCAGGTCCGGAGGCTCTTCGAGCGAACTGGACCAGATGAAAGCCGACTTTCAGCGCCTCCGCGATATGCACCACGCTACCGAGTTTCTGTTAGCTGGGCACCAAGCTCATGGTGCAAGGAGGAATCCTTGCGACCAGATGAGGTGTTTATGTCAAGACTGTCAAGAATGACCAAATCATCACCAAAATGGAAAAGGAAAGCACGTACTGTAGAGGAAACTTCGCTAAGAGANACCAGATGAGGTGTTTATGTCAAGACTGTCAAGAATGACCAAATCATCACCAAAATGGAAAAGGAAAGCACGTACTGTAGAGGAAACTTCGCTAAGAGATGGGGGGGAAAAGATGATTTCCTGTACCTTTTTACCCAAATACGATTCATTGAAAGTAGCGTCACCATGTATCAGCCATGCAGTACCTCCCACGTGAAAATGATGGAAGGTTTCACCCAGCACTTGGATCGAAGTAAGCTTCTGAGAATTGTTTTGATGACAAATTTGCACGGCCAGTGTGAAAGGATGTTAAAGGTCAATTTTGGNAGGTTTCACCCAGCACTTGGATCGAAGTAAGCTTCTGAGAATTGTTTTGATGACAAATTTGCACGGCCAGTGTGAAAGGATGTTAAAGGTCAATTTTGGATGAGTAGTTTGATAATGCATGATAATGTTATCTTTTGCTATCATGACGGATCTTGGTCGCTCTTTTACTAGCCGACAAAAATTCTAGTTTTTGCCAGGTATCTACCAGCGGAAATTGATCTGGATGATAAGCCCATTTGATTTGTGAGGCCAAGCAAACTGATGGCGATTCAGTTGTGGCTGCAGACCGCAAATGAACCGAAAAGGATGATATGGCATGATATGGCTTTGTCTGAAAATGTGGAATACCCCAAACAAAAATATTTGTAAAAGGAACATGATTACTAAACCTCATTTGTTTGGGGCGCCCAATTTTTTAGACAAAACCATATTGAGACGTCATCAAGATGGATAAAACGTTGCACTCTGAAAGATGAACACGCCTACTACATGGATAATCCGCCGCTATATGGACCGTCTCCAGTTTGATTGAATGGCTGATGGGCTATAAACCATTTACAATGACTGGGAAACACATCATCGGTAGAATCCCATCATTGTATTAAGATGTATTCAGCCAACACTGCAGAAAACTGACCCCCCAACAAGGCTATGGGCCCTGCCTGAGTCCCCATGAATTATCCCATTATATCACCGTAAATGGTTTGTTCCCCATTGTATCCCAGTTAAGTTATAGATGCTACTGTAGATGCAAAGTGGTTTGTAAGCCTGCTTAAGTCCTCCAAGTGCCTTATGTGAATGAACTCCACCAACACTAACCAGCTACTAATCACAATTGGTTCTAGTAAATCTTCTGCCGTCCCTATATACTGGTTATTAGGATTTCGAACGGATTGTGATATCAACACCTTGGATGATATCACATGAACTTCATCCAATTATGATCATCAACCCACAGGGTTTTTGGCTTACTTTTGTAATCCTTTAGAAGCCAATAAACACCCATAATTATAACCATATATAACCATATTGAACTCTATATAAATATCTTGGATATACATAACCCTCATGGCCTTCTTTCGCTGTATCCCCACCAGGCACCACCCGTAGCGGCCATGTGTTGCTTCGTGGCACGCTTAGCCTGGACTCCGCTCCATGCGGACTTCATGCAGCAGTACAGATGCTGGGAACGCGTTTCTGGGGGGGTCTGGAGACATGGGATGATTCATGGATGATACCCTCTGGTTATGACTAACATAGCCATGGAAAATGGTTAATTTCAGATGATTTTTTCATTAAAACCTCCATTTCTAGGGGATTTTCCATGGCTATGTTAAATAACCAAATGGTAATTATTGATCATTACTGAAAATTAGTCATTCGTATTGATGAATACTAACTATTAGCGATTAGTAGTGGTTAATAGTGATTTATGGATGACCCTTTTTTTAGTGATTAATGGGATGATTAACGGTGATGATTAATGATTATTAATGATCAGTCCGATGATTAATATCGTTCATGGGATAGTTGACTAACAATTGTAAAGTTGAATAGTTATTAGGAGTGACTACTAATGACCAATGAGATGATTGATGGTGATGAATGGTGATTGATAGTGATTCATGGAATCATTGACGCAACTGGCTAAGAATTATATTGATTGATAGTGATTATACCTGAGTTTGCTGGAGATGATTGGGTTTATTTCCCAATGGGACAGCCACCGTGGCTGGGGAGTCTTTTTGCGATCATTTTTCACTTATTTCGGGGCATCTTAAACAAATCCAAGTGGAATATACCGGTTTACGTGAGATCATGGAATTTCACGACGTTTATCCGTCAAAAATAGGGATATAGCCGCCAACTATATCATAGCCAGTAATGGTGGTTACCCTCTGGTAATCCATCAGTTTGCCATGGAAAATGGTTTCCAGGTGGTCATGTGGCGTAGATCCGGTTAGCAAAAATAGGGAAATAACTAAAGATCTAATCGATCTAATGGAAATAGATGGATTTTCCTTCGATTTCCCTTTTGTGTTGGTTGAACTCCACACCTTATTCCTTTCGTAGTCCTCCAACCATGGTCGGCCTTGGGCCTTGGGGGTTATCCCATCGGTCATAAGAGCACAAGTGACAAACCACTGATGCGACGCCATGCCATAAATTCAATGGCCGAAATATATCGAAACATCCAACAAAAATGAGGTGTTCACCACCGCATTCAGGATAAATCATGATAGACCTTTGCCCTTTGGTTCCCACATCACACCTGGAAATCACACCCCCAAGAGTTCACCGACGCAGCAATTCGGGTTTGAGAAGCCCCCTGTTTCCACAGAGAATAAACCGGTCACTGTTACTTTGTTGAACGGTTTGTTAGATTCAACATGAAGATGTATTAAACATCACTTAACCATATTAAACCAATCAAAACCATATATAAAATCTATTAAACCCATATTATGGACCATATTGAATTATGTTGAACAATCCATAACCATCCCTAATTTGAGGTTTGATCATTTTGCCCCACAGCCCTTTTTCGCGGGGTTTTCTAGGATGTCGATGTTTGCGCTGGGTGGCAGTGACTCAAGGTGTGGGTTGGGGAGGATGTGGACCCGGCTCCGGCGACCCATTTGAACATGGTGATTTAACAGAAAAAAGATGTGATGTATCATGGGATTCACAACTGATTTAAGGTTGATAGGTTGCTAAGTTGCTTTATCACGCGAATAACTCCAGTTTTCCCATGAAAATCATTACGATTTCATGGGATTCATGAAGATCTATGATGATTTGGAGCTTACCCTTGGGATCCCCCAACAATTTTCATGGGGGGTTCACCAACTATTGGGATCGTTGATGGTTCTTCCAAGGCATAGGCAGCAAATGTGGGAAAAGATCTGACTTTGTTGCTAGTTTCAATACTGGTTTTGACATGTGGTTCATTGGAAATTGTCAACCCTGCAGTGGTTTCCATAGTGGTTTGAATGGCTTGAATACCCTCTGGTAAACTAACATAACTATGGAAAATCACCATTCTTAATGGGAAATTCCACTATAAATGGCAATTTTCAATAGCTATGTTAGTTTACCAGAGAGTAGTGGTTTGAATAGTGGTTTGATAATCCCCAATACGCTCTGGTAATCAAACATGGCAGGCTGGAAAATCCATCATTGAAAAGTGGAGTTTCCCAGCTAGAACCTCCATTTAGTTCGGGGATTTCCACTTGCCACGTTTGATTACCAGAGGGTAGATTGGGACATTCGGATATCCCCGCATATCAGCCAATTCACACGATGGGGATGTATAATGAGGACTGTAAGTGATATAGGCCAATTCACAATGGCTATAGCGTCCTGGAAACACCTTTCGGAGTTTTCTTGAAGACCTCATCATTGCTTATTTATAATGCATAGTGATTGTATGTAATTGTTCTGATCTTGTTATAGATTTTTGGATTTATAGTCAGTACATTTACCTACATTGGCGATGATTCGTGGGAAATGTTCACACATTTTGGGTATGGTTGACATACCACCAAAGTTGAATGTCTTTTCAAAGCTCATCCAAGACAGGTCAGGGATATGATTCAGAGGTTGTTGCCTTTCAACTGCCATTTCTGAACCCCTCCTGTTGATTTTCAGCTCCTGACAGTTAGCTTTAAATCGTCTAAGACACCCTTGTTAAGTAGTTGATCTATTCATGAATTGGGGGCCCAAAAAATGGGAGTACCATCATGTCTTCCGTAAGATCGGCTTAAATTGGTGGCCCATCACCCCCTTTCAGACACAAGTAAACATCACATCTGACAGCACCTTCGCGCAGGTCTCTTGTCATCCTCCGTCATCGTGGTGTTGTTCTTATCCAACACCTCCGATGCCGACGGAATTTGGTGGATGCTTTGCTTCATCATCATCTTCGTCCTGGACTGCTGGGCTCCTGAAAGGTTGGGAAGAAGGAACCACCAGGTGTATATTTAGAAGGGTGGTTCAGGAGTAGATATCTCCTGCGTTTTTTGGTATCAAATAGCCATTCTTGTTTGTTGAGTCTTCAAGTTTTTTGCCCAAATCATTCAAATCAGCAAATTCCTGGCGAGAGATCATTTTTTCTACTTAGATCACTGCTGCCAGATTTGGTTTGAGGGAAAATGTTCAGGGATCCCCCGCATTTGATTCCCAAATCCATTGGATCCTGCAGATTTCCTCAGGGATGATTTTTTATACCCCCAATCGTATTGTTGATTAAATCCCTCATATTTTGGTAAATGAAGCCATTTCACCATTTTTTGGGTGATGCCAAATCACTCATGTTTTCTTACCTAAATTCCCGATTTTCCCGGGTGAATTTGGTATCTAAGTCCTTGAAATCCTCCTGAACCCCTGTGAACTTCCCCGGTTTTTCCACAGGACATGGGCGTTCTGCCCTTCCTCAGCACGGTGTTTTGGGTGCTGCTGTCCACCATGGCATTGACCTGTAACTACAGCGCAGCCTCTGGGCAAAAAATGGTGGCTTTAAATACTGGATCCAAAGGGCTATAGTAATGGGATATAATATATTGGGATATATAATAAATTATAAGGATATATCATGATGTATAGTGATGTATCTGTATAATGATGTATAATTATATATAGTTATATATAATGATATATGTAATTATGTATAATATAGTATATGGTATCATATACAATAATATATACATAGGGATATATTGGGATATTGTTGATTGAATTTCGATTGATAATTGGGATTTCAGCATCAACAACTGGGATCCAACAAGTGTGATATAAAAATATATAACATGGGATAGAATGAGCATCAACAGTTGGGATATGGGATTTACCCTCTGGTTATTTAACATAGCCATGGAAAATCCCCTCTAAATGGAGGTTTCTAGCTGGGAAAATCATCTATAAATGGTGGATTTTCCATGGCTATGTTAGTCATAACCAGATGGTATTTTTATTTATCATACAGATACTATGGGATATAGATATAGTTCACCCACTTGATATGATCTGTGGGTTTGTTTGAAAGTAGGGTACCCCCAAATCCATTGGATCATCATTGTCTCCATGAAATGGTTTTTTGGGGGGGGGGCTATAGCCCATTTCCGGACAAATTAAAATACCCTCTGGTAAACTAACATAGCTATGGAAAATCACCATTTTTAATGGGAAAATCCACTGTAAATGGATATTTTCACTAGCTATGTTAGTTCACCAGAGGGTAATGGTGGTTCTGGTGCTTAAGAAGTTGTTGATCATATCCGTTCGGATGGTTGATATAGGTAAATATTGGTTAGCTGCTTAAAAATGGTGGCTTAAAATGGTGGTTTCAAACATGTCTTTGATAGTCGGAGGTCACAATAGCACACATATCTTCACCAGATAGGGGGTACCAATTTTCACTAACAAATGAGTCCTTACCAATCAGGCCGCAACCGACCCAATGAATATTCAAGGCTTGTGAATCTGCGGTTGACCTTACCCTCTGGTACACTAACATAGCTATGGAAAATCACCATTTTTAATGGGAAAATCCACTAAAAATGGCCATTTTCAATAGCTATGTTAGTTCACCAGAGGGTAGTTGGTGGTTGCAAATGTTTTCAACTGTTCCACTGCTTTTTAAGATGATCCCAAGTGACTTTCATATTTTTTCAGAGGGCTCACCAGCCACGGTGAAACCGCCGGCGACGTGGGAGTTACATTGGAGGTGAACCATGGTTCAACATGAATTTTGAATGAATGAAAGATTAGTCATTCAACATGGGTGAACTAGCTGAAAAGCCGAAATGAATACTGTGTGTTTGACGAAATGCTCGTTTCATCTCGTTGTGTCTGACAGAATGGGTTGCCGATGCCCCACGGCCTCAGGTGGAGGATTGTAACATTAAACCCGGGCCGCAAAGTCGAAACATAGCGCATGTGGGGGATTTCAAATCCTAAATGTCCAAAATCATTGTTTTAGATGTTCCAGGCTCGGGATTTGGTTATTAGCATCGAGGGGATGTAGATGACCTTCCAGCAGCTGTATCAACTTGGCATTCCAAGAATTTAGCTCGGGAAAATGGGGATAGAATGGGATATGATCTTTTCACAAAGACTATGATTCATTGGTTTCTCTGAAAATCTGAGGATAACGTCAAATTACCTCGCGCGTAAGGTCGACGAGGAATGATATGACCCGCATGGACAGTACTACTGAATGGACTCCAGGACTATTGGCCGTATTGGCCTTCCTCGTATTTTCCAAGCATAGTGTTTCCTAATCTCGCAGGACAGCGGCGTCCTAGTGTGCTCCCAAGGTGTGGACATCAGAGTGGCCACTTTTTAAACCCCTTACAGTAAGCCCGCCGCCCCTGGCAGCACGAAATGCTCTTCATCTCTTCGTCTGGTAAGCTAAAGTTGTGGGGTGCCAGAGTCCCCTAAGACCGTACGGGAACAATAGCCATTTGCAGATTGTTCATGCTGATGCTCTTGCAATCGATCACGAGTATTTTCACCACAGTATTTCGACGGCCTCCAATGGTCCAAATTAACTATGGCGCCTTTTCTTGAACATGATGCTATATAATAACTATGGCGTATATAATAACTATGGCGTACTGTATCTAATAACTTGGGAATCCGCATCAATTACGTCAAACCTGTTCATCTCATGTTCCTTCGAAATTTCCATCCCATCAACCAGACACCTCATTCCCAAGAATTTCCTCACTTTTTCCCAAGATGTTTTCCGTATGCATTTTCAAATCCAAGCTTTTCCCCAACGTTCACCCAGCTTTAACCCACCAAGTACCGGACCAACCACTTCCCCCGAGGTGAAATCGCTACGGGAGCAGCTCCCCACAGGGGACGAGAAGAAGATGCCGCCGCCGATACCTGCGTCTGAGAGCAAGGCGGAGAAGGCGCTGGTGGAGATGATGGCGGATAAAACACCATGGATTTTGTGGTTTTATGTGGTAATCCCTTCCCCCCTAATAGTAAACACCCCTGGGTTGACTAGTTTTTATTATTAGGGGGTGAAACCCACAAGTGGTAGCTCTATTTTTAGATTGTTTTCTAAAGGGGATCAATTAAAAGTCAAATTGGCCAACCACAAAATTTCCAAAACTGGAGACGGACGCTAGTGTTTAATGTATTTGGGAGTGTTTAGTAATAGGGGGAAGGGATTATTTATATGGTTCTTATGGTTTTATTTGGTCTTTATATGGTTTTTATGTGGTTATCATGGGGACTCAACTATCAAATATGGTTTTGACAGGGTTTGATGGATATGCAATGGGCAAAAGGGAGTTGTCTGAACTCTACTGGAAACGCTGTTTTTATCAGTTTTGTGGACACGTTCATTTTTTTTGGAATGAGTTTAATGCTTATTGCAATATTGATGTGTTTAATGTGAGTTGTATGGTTGTATGGTCTTACAATGGTTTGTATAGGGTTTAGCTGTCAAATCATAGGGTCTTAAATGCATCAAAATATGGGTCTGTCTGAGAAACTCTTGAATCTACTGGATAATCGTCATTTGACCCATTCAAAAGGCCATTTGAGAGGTCTACCGCATTTCAGATACAGCCATTTAACCCACACCATCTATGCGGCTGAATCAGAAAAGGCGTTACTGCGATGTCACCATGCCTCCTGGTTAGCAGGGGAACCATACCAAAATCGTGTTATTCAAACATTTAAGTTGGTAATGTATTTTGTTGTTGTCATTATTCAACCAGATATATGACGATGTGGGGTTTAACTCACCAAGAAACACACGCTTAGATTGGGAAGTGAGCCAAAAAAAGATACGAATATAACATTGTGTAACCAGCATCGCAACGACCGACAATCACGGAGGCTGAGGTCTTCCCCAACACAACATGGGGTAGCAAGCATGTTCCGGGAATATCATTGGATCTACTCGGATAGATTGACGGATAGCTATCATAATGATTGGAAAAAAATGAGGATTTAACTCACAAACATGGTGATAGAAGCAGCAAAATATGTTGGGTGTACGGTGTTAAGCCACACACACCATTGTATGTTGATGATGTTCCCTACATCTGTGGTATTTCCTGGTCTAATCAAGAAATCGGAATGTCAACATGCAGGTCGGGGGTTAAAGCTGATTGAACCAGCAAGAAATATGTGGACTCTTACTTGGATTCTTGTTTGGAGGTTTCCTAAAATGGGGGTACCCCCAAATCATCCATTTTAGATTGGGATTTTCCATTGTAAACCATCCATTTTTGGGTACCCCCATTTTAGGAAACCTCCATTTGATGGATGGGTTGACAGAAGTGTGTATATAGAATGTTGACGATGTTTCACCCTTCAACAGAAACAGTTGGTCGAATGGATGTTTGACCAAGTGAAATTTACAGGTGTTTGAATTAGAAAAAACACGGGGGCTGTCCTAGAAACCAAGAATGGGAAAATTGGTGAATCTATCCCATAGGATATCCCCACTGTTGCTTAAATCCACCATCGTATCCCATCATATTAGATTTATATCATATCAGTTTTTGTTTCGGTTTAGTCTAATATCCATTGTTGCCATAGTATATTCCATTTTATGACTTATATCTCAATAGATAAATGAATTGGAATGTTGCATCTATCATTGTTCCCATATAATATATCAAGTTGCTTATATGTCCCTTATCCACTATGATTGGAATATCAAATATCCATTGCTGTCTATTAAATCATCACATATATCATCTCTACTTATTTGTCAAATATATCAACTAGACTCTCCGGCAAACTAACATACAGTGGATGGAAGAAATCGTGCACGTGTTCATAGGGAATTTATCTCCCTGTTTATAGGCTTAAAAAAACCATCCAAGGTGGTACAGGATTTCTTCCATCCACAGTAGCTATGGAAAATGACCCATTGATTGATGGGTTCCCTACTCACCATGGTGATTTGGGATACTTGTTCAATCCTGGAAGTTGAACCTAAATTTCTGGGAATTTCTGGCTCCTTACCCTCTGGTTATTTAACGTAGCTATGGACAATTCCCTATAAATGGTGATTTAAATGGGAAAATCACCATTCAAATGGTTATGGTGATCATCTATAAATGGGAAAGTCATCTATAAATGTTTAATGGTGATCTATAAAATCATCTATTTATAAATGGTGATTTTCAATGGCTCTGCTAGCCAGAGGGTATTTGATTTGTTGCTACAGAACCTATTTACCCTGAGGCTCGAGTGACCATCAACTCCGAACCTTCCGTGGTGGAGGACTGCACTCGGTGCTGGGCTATGGATGGCCGCAAAATGGAAGAACTCTGGGAAAATGGCAACTGCACTATCTGAAGAAATTGAGAAATTTAAGGCAAAATATGGCAAACTTGTGATTTCAATATCCGAAAAAACCAGTTTAAATGGGAGATGGTCCTCCGATCTATTGTTGTTTTCATGCGGTAAATCGTTCAATGAGATTCAAAACCATAGGACTAGAAGGGACCCTCCTTTCTGGCAAATTCACAAGTGCTATACAAAAATGGGACAAGTAGTCTGGCCGTCAGTGAGGATAAAAGCCACTTCTATTGTGGTAAACCTTGTTGAATGGTAGATAGACGGATTGTTTTGAGCCATTTTGAAAGATTGTAGGTGATATCCTCCCAGAATATGTCTTGTTTTGCGGGGTACCTTAGCCAATTCTGACATGAGCTGATAGGAGGTTGCCCCACCGCGATGGCCAGGAGCCAAAGTCATTGCTCTTTCGAAACAACAGCAAGGTGTCCTCGGCGGTGATGGGGTTTCCTGCAAGTTTTCCTTTTCAAATTAAATCGAGACATTAATCCTCCAGTTGATTGTTTTTTCGAAAAAAACTCTCATGCAATTTGAAGAAGGTGTATTCATAGCCTCAGATCAAGTTGTTGATTTTGTGTGTGGACATTGAGGGGTGAGGTTCGAGCTGACAAACCCTGTGGTTTCGACAGGTGTTGGCTTGAACTTGAAGGAATTGTTGCTGACGAAAGGATTCTGTTAGAAGTGGTATCCATCAACAATCCATCATTTCTGACATGATCATTGTTTCTTGCTGAAATTCAGCGTTTTCGATGCCTAGGAGTCATATTTACTGCTCACAATTGCTCGCAACAAGGATCCCAAATGAACAGATAGCTTATCGTCAACCCCAAAAAGATGCAAAATGATGTAAAATTGAATATGTTACTAGAATGTTCAATGGAAAATCCACCATGATTTTCCCAGCTAGAAACCTCCATTTATAACCTCCATTTGTAGAGGGATTTTGAGTGGATCCTCCATTGACAACCTCCATTTGTCGATGATTTTCCCATTGAAGTCATCTTGGATCACAGATCACTTTCCCATGACACCGGATCCCAGGAGCACAGCAAGGCACAGGTGTGCCAAGTTCTCTCGGTGCTGCCTGGTGCCACGCCCGAGGAGGACGAGAAACAGGACGGAAACCGACTCACCGTCGGACACTGTCGGAAACGTCGAAAAATGGGAAAATATGGGGAAAAAAATGGAAAAAATGGAAAGTGAATGGCAATTGATAGTTGAATCATACAAAACATTCAATCATTGAACATAATTGTTGATAGTTAAAGTGATCAATAATGTGATAATTGAACATCATGATTATCAATTGAATTAAATAAATCCACTATCAATTGACTCATAGTACTTATATATATATATATTATATTATATATATGATGATGATGATGATGATGATGATGATGATGATGATGATGATGATGATGATGATGATGATGATGATGATGATGATGATGATGATGATGATGATGATGATGATGATGATGATGATGATGATGATGATGATGATGATGATGATGATGATGATGATGATGATGATGATGATATTAAGGATATTGATGAAATCCTGTCAAAACAGCAAGGCGACATGGTACACCTACGGGTTGCGGTGCATTTTCCAACTCTTTTGCTGATAGCTCTTATGGCTATGGAGAAAATCCGAAGAAGAAGGATGTACCAGTGAAGCTGTGGTGCATGGAAACTGGACTTTAGTCGCGAGAACAGCACAGCAAGACCGGTAAGACAAGCGATTGTGGACTAGTTGCACACTGGCGGAGGAGCCAAAGCTGCGGATTGTGAATGACTACTCGTTTCCGGTAAACAACTTGAGATCCCAATTTCACCTGCCTGTTATACGACGAATTAAACCGTCGAGAAACTGCCGTTTTTTTGGTTCTGACGTCCTGTATGACTGTCCAGACCTACGTGCTGACTTTGGTCCAAGTTTTGGATTTGAGAAGGTACAGACGCACAATGTGTCAAGCTTGGACAAGACAGTGGCCTTTCAATTATCCGAGACTTTTCATGCGATGGTGATGGATCGACAGTTGGTCGCTGAAGAATGGGAACATCCACTGGCTTTCCTAACAGAGCATTGACGGGCCTTGGAGATTCCCAATGAGATCCATCATGGCTAGCTGGAAAATCCCCCATTTTGGTCGATGATGTTCCAATTAGACCCCATCCCTTTGTAGGGGATTTGCCAGCCATGTTTGATTCCCGCAGGACCCACAACACATCTGGAACAGTCGGAAAATGTGGTGAACATTGGAGATAAATGCAGAATATGCTCAGTTCAATGTGGTGAACACAACTGTGGATATCTCTTTCGGAAAATGCGATTTGAATCATGGGATTGAATCACTGAAATGCATGCCCCAGCACCCCACTCATCAACCCACAGAACCCGAGTGGCTTGACAGGGTTGAACAAGCCCCATTATAGATCGTGATAGCCACAGGGGCATTTTTTATTTATCCAGCGTTCCTCCCCTTCTATTTGAGGTCTTAGGACAAACTCTGTTAAATGGTTCCACTGTGTTCGCCCCAACATTTTTGTCGTAGTTCCATTGCTGGTTTTCCTATTTTGAAGCACCATGTTCTTCCTACTTAACCCACCATTTTTCCGTTTCCACCAGGCATTTTAATGGAATTCACAGCCCCGATGCCTGACCTCCAGGAGACCAGCCATCGCGATGCCTTGTCAATGCTCCAGCATTGGAAGTGAGACGTGTCCAGCTTGGTGAATTCAGAATTCGCTCCAGCACTGACTGGGTGCATCTAAGATATCTCCAGTGATGGGATAAGATTGGTTCAGAATGGGTTCAGAATGGGTTCAGAATGGGTTCAGAAAGTATTGATGGCTGATGAATAATGCTCAGTGATGGTTAAGAATTGTTAATAACAAAGGTTGATCATGGTTAATGTGTGGTTAACAACGGTTTATACTGGTCAATAGTGGGATATTTAATGGGATGCCTTCTGGCAAGCAAACATGGCCAGCTGAAATATCGTTATGCCTGAATTTCCTGTGAAAGACCCTCCATGTATGGACAATTGTCGCCATAGTTTCTCTTTATGGATCTTTATTGGGTATCTACGATGTCTCCAGGGAATATCCCATATGAGCCATGACTGACTTGTGAATGATTGATGGATGATTGGTGAATCTGTGTTGAATGATTGGTCAGCAAAGCTGATCAGTTTTTTTCCATGGGGATTTAGGCATCAATTGTAGGCGGTCGAACATCAAAGAAACGGGGAGGTGGTACGTTTTGATTGATCAGGGTTGATGATTAGAGGGACGCATACCCAATATGTTGAGGACTATCAACAATCCACACAAAGCCCCATAGCCCGACCAACAGCTTGCGATTCTGGTCCTTACAAGCCAGGGTAACCACGGGTGACCAGCAAATAAGTGGGATCTTCATGCACCAACCTGACTGCAATTGGAGAATGGTTCTGCCTATGCCTGGGATGATGCTTTCAATGACAGTCATGGTTGGTTATGTAATGGGGGTTTATGGCATTGGGTTTACCACATTGTATGGTTTGTCGAACAGAAGTGGTTGCTTGATTGGGTATGGAACTATTCAAAATGGGAAATCCACCAATTGGGGAATCATGGGGCATAGGGATTATTGATAAATTAGGGAAACTTTATAGATCCCATCCGCTTGGCCGCTGGGTCAACGCAATGACGCAGTGGCATCAACGGAGTCTCAGCCGATGCACCCATCCGCGCCTGCCACGTATTTGACGGGGCGCTTAGGACAGCACTTTGTTATGCCCGAGGATGTGACTTCGAAAAGGGCTCCAATCATTGAGGAGAAAAAAACACATAGATCCACCAGTACTTTCACCCAGATTCTCCATGATCAATGTAGACATACATACATAATATATGTGTTGTCTTTTCAATCTATTTACATATCATTCTGTATACATATTATATACATTACATCAAATACATTTTCCATGAGTACATACTACGTGTGTGTGTGTGTGAGTGCATGTATCCCCGCAGGTGCTGTGCATATTTTGCCAACAGCGGGGCTTGCCCAGGCCTTGGCGGTTTTTCCCCAGACATGGAAAGTCCGCCCCAAGATAACTCGGGGATGTGGGGCTTGCGTAAATCATGGGGGATCCCAGAGTTACCATAGGTTTCAATACGAAGTCATGACCGAAAATGGCGACTGGATGATTTGGGGGTACCCCCATGGATTGGAAACCTCCAGAGTTCATGGGGTGAAACTAAACCAACTTACAACTCTGGGGCCTCACCTTGTGAAAAATACCATAGTTTCCCTTGCAATGGATACGGAAATGGACATAGAGATGGAAATTATTGGAAATGCTAACTTGGCATATATATATGGAACTGATCTATACATTGGGGATTCTCCATATCTTAATTTACTGGAGGATAGAAACTGAGAAACACAGATAATGCCAAGAACATGTGATCTTTGAACCGAAAGTCTCTTTCTGTTTCGCAATCCCGTCCCAGATGCCTCTTGAAGTCACCCCTCGAACAACGGCATCGAATTCGACCGAATTTTTGGAGTCTGGCCCAGTCTTAGGTCGGAAATTGCGGCAGATCAGACAGATCTTGTTGACCACACAAATGTATAGTTGGTTCTGAACCTAGATGATAAGTGGGTAATCAGTATATTGTGACCCTGGTATGTATGGCATTGTATTTATAATCATGATTGAAACTTGATGCTGATATCATTTGGCATGGAGATCTTATCATTCGATCTCATTAATTGTAACAGAGTGGATAAGTTAGCCACTTCAGAACCAGGATGCACATCCAACTCCCCGAAATCCCGAAATACAGCGGCTCTATGGCCATCTTTTTGTGTGTTGCTCTTTGCGGTTTCCCAAAATTGAGGTGCGTTATGGTCCCTGTAGCCATTCCGAAAAGACGACTGAAGCCGTGGCCGATCAGCTTCTGAAATCTGCCGATCTGCAACACCCCGGGATCGGCGCGACAAGCGCAGCGCGACAAGCGCAAGCTGTCCCCAGCTGTCCCCATCCAGCGGCACGTAGCTCGATGATTTTTGCCGCGGTATGTTAACACACCCTCCTGGCACGGTCCTGGAAGATGGTCCAGTAAACCTCCAGTAACATGGCTGGGAAATCCCTGAAGCAACAAATGCAGGTTGATAAGCTGGGAAAATCATCAGTAAATGGTGGAAAAAGCTATGGAATTCCATGTGTGTTTCGTGAAATGATCTAGATTTATTATATATGTTTTTGCGATATGTAATCTTACTGGAGGGTAGGAAGGTAACAACTGGGCAATATGTTTTTTGAATATATGAGAGAGATAAAAGCCATTGGCTACCAATATTCATATTGACCAACACTGGTTACAAGTATGTGTTACTTAGTAGTACTTTAAAATGATTAGGTACCAGTTGAAAGAGGTCAAGCTACCCACTTACTTCGCCCATTCCTTCCAGGATTCCAGTCAAATTCAGCGATGAGGAATTGGAGCGGACATCTCAGTGATGTTTTTAAAAGTCATAATATCAGTTGAATATTCACTGTATTGTAGTCATGCATTGAGGATTATATGTACACCCCTGCAAGTGTTTCCTGTGCATATACCATCACAAATGTCAAACATTTTGAAATCTTTGAGAAAGGTCAGCTTGTTTTTGATGATTCGAACTGCGAGAGATGCGAAACACAAACCTGCTGCCATTGCCAAACCTTTTGATAACCCGGTATGTTGATAGCGATTTCCATTTTGGATATTCATTGGATTGGGTTAAGGGAAAATTTACAGGAAACCCCTATATTTCCCAGGAACATCAATGGTTTCCTGTAAATTTTCCAACCCAATCCCATGAGATATGGAATAGGTGAAACGATACCAGCTAGTACCACTCGCCAACCATCAAGATTGTTTCCCATCCCGTTTGGATCAAGGGGCAATTCCTCAAGGTTCCATGGCGATTTTGATGGTTTCCTAAAATAGGGCTACCCCCAGTTCTCCTCCATTTCTAGATCAGATTTTCCATGACATAAACCATCCAGCTATTTGGGTACCCCCATGGATTGGAAACCCCCATTTTGATGGTTAGATGCACATGTTTGATGGTCCCAATTCGACTCTCCAGCTCCGAAGTCTGCAATCCACTTCTGTCCACCGCTGCCGCTGACTAAGTCAGCCACTAACTTTGAGTAATTTCAAGCACAAAGGTCCAAATTAGAGCGGAAATTCCACACAAATTGAGGTTTATCCAAGAAAAACTTGATTTTTTTGCCGCCAATACTAGGAATTTGTGGAAGAATGTGGCTTTTAAGCAAGAGACAATGGATGTTTGCCACCAAATACGGCTCGAATCTCTGACGAGAAATGGGTTTCACCATGTTTCAACATGTTTTCCCGGGATTTTTTGGGGGGAGGGTCCATCTTAACCAAAACCAAGTTTTTGGAAAGTGAACCCGAAATGGTTGAGGGAAGTGATATCCTCATCTTTCTTGATATCTTCCCCTTGGGTCAGAGCTGATGGTGACATTGCTCCGAAGTCTCCATGATTTTTGGACAAACCCAAATATCGTATTGTTAGTAATGTGGGTAAAACAATAATGAAACAATACTTGGGATCAACAAATGAAAATCATTACCTGGAATCATCGTCAAAATTCAGTAATGTGGGTAAAACAATAATAAACCAGCTATATTTGGAATGGTTTATACCACCTATAAAAATGGTGATTTTGGGGATGGTTTATGGCTTTGTTTTACCAACATTAGTCAGTTTGTCAGTGACATAGTTAGTTCCCATCACAAGATATGACTAGAGGATGGTATTATTGCTTCCTATTATATAAGCTGTATATCCTCACTTCATATCCAAGTCATGCTTTGGACTTTATCCGGCTGCCACTGGGAGTTCCCCAGTGACGACCACCTTCAGATGACCACCTGCCAAATGGCAGCTGGCATGCCACAGCGCGAAAAAGGGCAAGTTGTTCATGGGATTTTCCATTGAAAGTTTATCTTTGCATGGGGATATTATGGGATATTGGGGGGTTCTTAAAATGAGGGATCCCCACGGCCACAGGTTTCAAGACCAAAGCCATTTTACGAAACCTCACCGTATTGGTTCAGAACGAAGCAACTTGAAATGATATTTGGGGTTGTCTGAGGTTTTAGCGGGCAATTTCAGGCAGTTTTAGTCGGGGAAGAATCCAAAGTGGGGGCATCTTAAGCAAATCCAAGATTTGCCTGGTTGATAACATCAAGAACTTCATGATTTTCATGATCGTATCTTTAGTCATGAATTTCCTGTGAGATTCTAGTTTTCGCTGGGGTGCTACGGTTGTGGCTGGTTATGGCCTTGATTACATGGGACTGGTAAAACCTACGAAACATTGTGAAACCATCAAAATCCAGTTACCTCCATTTACCTAACCATGTTTGGTGGGATAAACATCCATCCATCTATCCATCCATAAATCCGAACGGTTCTTCGATGTTCACCACGTCACCGTAGAGCCAAGCTTTTGACCCCGATGAAGATATTCAGTACCTTTTTGACCATCATTGGATATATAATTGGGTTTTATCAATGATTGTCCAATTCCATGTTTTTGTTGATATATATATATATATATACTGTTGATATTATATTATATATTATATATTATGTATTATGTACTTTATATTATATATTATATATTATATATTATATAACATATAATATAATAAAACATATAATATATAATATAATACTGGTGGAACGGTCTCATTACTTTTCTCCTTATTTACTAAATCATCTAGGAAATTATCGACAAAGGTTTTAGGGTTTTCTTATAATATTATCCACTTAATAAATTATATCTAGAACAGCATTATACGAACTGGCCTCATAATTTCTCATTCTCACGATAGGTTACATACATTCTGGCAACATAATAGAATACTGGCAATATATGTTTGGTGATGTTTGGCGATATAATGATGTTATCATTATATACTGTAATGATTATCATATAATCATATCATGGTCATATCATTTTCATTCAAATACCGTTTGTTGACCCATTTCTTGGCACCGTTTTGTTGTTCCCGACCTTGGCAGCTGGCTCCTTCTCGCGGCCATGACGCGCATGGCGCGACGTCCGCTGGTGGCGTTGCTGGCGGTGCTGGCGCTGTGCAGCTCCAGGTCTTTTGAGCGGAGTGATAGCTGGAAAACCTCATTCAAATTGGAATATCATCATTAGATTGTCATGGTATATCACCCCCTAACTATATTGTAAACAATGGGATATCATGGGTTATAATTATATACCCATCCATAAATAGATTGTAATGGTATCTGACCCCCTAATCAACAATATTCTACAATGGGATATCATTGGTTATATATATATATATACCTTTGGGTAATCAATGGGACTCAGTCAAGGCATGTAGGGGAATGAATGGGGTTTGTCGTTTTTTTGATAGTGAATATGATGGGAAAATTATCTAGTGGGATCTCAATAATATGAGATATAAAGGAAGTTAGTGAATGAACAAACCCTCCAATAATCAAACATGGCTGGGAAATTCCTGGACTAAATGGGCATTCAAATGGGAAAATCATCTAGAAATTGGGGTGGGGTCCATCGCCATGTTTGACTACCGAAGGGTGATGGAATTGCGCCGATTAAATGGGGTGTATAATGGTGTGTATAATCAATCTGATGGGAAACTCGTCTATAAATGAATGGGGATATGACATGGTATGGAACGGGATACAATTGAACAAATTAGAAACGTGGCATGTGATCAACTAGAATCAGGGATTATTTTGACCTACCATTTGGTGGATATCCACTCTGGGGTACAAACAAGATGATATTTGGCCGTCGATACTTGGATATGCCCTCCTTAAATGGCAACTTAACGAGAAAATTTTTGATTGAAAATTGATTGAACATCACACTTTGGGGTACAAACAATTTGCAGACAAGCCCATGTGCTTCGTGGGAGACAAGCGCCATTGCTCCAGGCTTAGCTTCGTGGGATGGCGTTTCGGATCTGCCGGATCGAGGCACAGCGCATGGAGAACGATCCCAGTTTCAGGCCGATGTTTTTTTTAAGGCGACTGAATTTTGATGATGATTCCAGGTAATGATTTTCATATTTTGATCCCAAGTTTGCAGTGATAATATCTAGATTTTGGCCATATGTTGAAATCCCAAGTTTCTCCTTGGTGTATTCTCCAGTAGGAAGTTCCGGGGTGGCAGGTCTGGCGTCTCCAGCCGCGCACTCACCAAGGACAAAAAATCCGCCCAAGTCATGCCGAGTGGATTTGTTGACAGGGGTAAAGATACAAATATGGAGGTTTCCTGAAATGGGGGTACCCAAAAATGGATGGTTTATAATGTAAAATCCTATTGACATGGATGATTTGAGGTACCCCTATTTTGGGAAACCTCCAAATATGTATGTCTTTACATGGGATTATCATGGGGATATAAGGGGGGAAAACTCACACTGGTGTGGAATATGTGGGAAACTCCTGGTTTCCCTAGGAACATGATCTAGGTGATGGGACGTGTTTTCCACCTGTTTTTGTATATTTGGAGGAGAGTACCAGCAAATTTTGTAGTATTGACCGAATAAATGGTGGTAGACCCCACAAATGGTGCTCCATATTTCGCTACCTTCGGGTTGTCAGTAGGTCAACTTTTTTTTCGGCCACTTCAATGGGGCTACCCCATTCTGGGGACACCAACAGTTTTGGAGCACCACCACTTTATGAAATCTCTATTTTGGGTCGTGAATCAAAGAATCATATAATCCTGGGGTGAATCGTGGGGTTACCATGGTGCTTGATAACAACAGTGATCATTCCACCAGGGTTTCGGTGCAGTCTATTTTTCATCTTACTATTTTTTGGTTGCACCTACAATCAGTACATCCCTATGAAATTCCAAAACATCGTTCTGTGCGTTAATCATCTAGTTAAACAACTGGTGGGTTTTTCCCATTTGACCCTTCCAATGTAGCTGAGACCAGAGTTGGACGGCAGCAGGTCTGGAGCCCCCCAAAAAAAAACTGTGGGTTGGATGTGCCATCATCGAAAGTTGTAGATTTAGCCACTGGAATAGAATGGGATTTGATAGGTTGTTTTACCATAAAAATCGGGATGATCGACATTATACAACCAGCAACGATGATGATTTTACTATCCAACATGGGTTTTGACCGCCAAACATGGGAATATCATGGATCATTGATGAATGATTGCTGGCAGGTTCTTACCATGGGTTTTACCGCCTGCTTTAAGCCAGAATAGGAATGGTTCTTAACCATGGGAGTATTTGAATGGCTCATATGGAATTGGGGGTATGATCCAGACTGTTGAGACTTTCTCCTGAACCACCTGGTGGTTCAAGTGATTTATTTCGCTACCAAGGTGGGGAGCCACAAGACGTTTGAATATGTTATGGGGGCTTGGTCCTTTTGACACTTTACCACGGCTATGAAACAGTTATTTGGTTGCTGGTTTCATATGTATGGCTTATTTAAACCATAGAAATGGAATTCTGATCCCGCTATTGACTTTGGCATATATTTCACATGGGTGGCTCAACCACCAACCAAGTTCATATTGTTGATAATATAGTTCTATCCCATTACATACGTTTTGAGAAAATATATTCTTCGTATCCCCATTTATGGGAGATGTTCCCACAAATAAATTTCCATACTGAAACCACCAGCCGATGAGTTTTTGTGGCAAAATCCGGATGTGTCCGCGGTGCCATCCAGGAGGAACAAGAGGTGGTGAAGGAGTGGCGAGCACGAGAAGAGGCCTCTCTGGGTTTATGTGTATATATATATAATTATATCTATATATATACATATGATTATGGTCAATGAAAGTTATATTGTCAGTTGTTTATTGTCGATAGTCATTGTTAAGTTTTTTATCTATGGTCCTATGGTTCTTCATTTAAAGATGATTGTGTGATTTTCCCATATCTCATTTTATATACCTGTATTCTGATCAACAAACACGTGGGATACTAACCCAAGAATGGAAACGATGAACGGATATTGTGGAATTGATTGATTTAACCGATATAATGGATATAATAGGTATATTGGACGATTAAACTCAAATGGTAGGGTTCTAATTTGGATGAAATCTGATGAAATATACTGACCTCAATGTCACGTCATCGGAATGATGATTCGTTATTCCCAAACGGCCTTATTTCAGCTATTTCAGGCTAGTGAATCAGAATTCAGCCAGACACATCAAGAACCTGTTGCCCTGACACCTGGATTATCATCAACATTCACTATTGGATAATAATGAATAGTAATCAAGATATATTGATTATGATCCATTTGATATAGATGATGAATCATGAAATATGTTTTGTTGATTAATTAAGTATCCGGTGGTTGGGAGAGGGCGATTCGCAGGGGTATTTATAGTCCCAAAAAATGGGGAGCCAATGCGCTACCAGGAGTTTCTCACTGGCGCCTGTTTTGGAAAATCTGTGGAATCTTTGGGGAATACTGAATCAATGGAAACTAAACATGGACCCAGTAGAGTGATGAAGCAAATGAAAGAGGATAGATAGGATGACGCATGGGGAAAAACATATCATGAATCATTGGATAAAAGTTATAAGTTAACAATAAGGTTAGCAACACAAAAACGGGATCACGAGGTTTTACATATGGGAAATTACAGGGGTTGTTCTGGGGAACCACGGGAAACTGATAGTGCAGCGATTCCAGTTGTGAGCCATTGTGACCATGGCTGTGCACCCAGTTAAGTGCAACTGCACCCCCAAGTACATGGCATATATTGCCACATTGCCAACAAGAATGGTGATTTAAAACCAACCAAACATGAACACTGGGTTGAACATTAGAATGAAATGGGAATCCAACCAGCAATAACCGGTGCACTTGGCCGAGGTCATGGATGTGACATCAACACGTTCGGTGCTATTGATCCGTCATCAGCCAGGCTAAAGTGGAGGAAGGCTTCTCAGTTGAGGCACCAAAAAGAGTCCCGGGCACCAGCTGGAGGACATGATCACGTGCTGGGATGGCAGCTGCGGACACTCCGAAATGGGAGGGTCTCGAGAACTCAAGGGCTTGCAAGCTGCCGACCTGCCCCTGGGCATGGTTCGATCTCCTCTGGCTATTCAAGCTCGCTATGGAAAATCGCCAGGTTTTAAATGTGAATATAAGAAAATAAATATAGGTAAAAGAATCCACAAATGGACCATTTTCCAAAGATGTGTGTTTATCCTAAGGTATCTTATCCAAACTTGTGACGCTTCTCCCAAGAAGTTTCCGGTGCCAGCGCGAGTTGCCAGGTCATAACACTGGAGGAAGCGAAAGACAAGGTGAAGGGGCAATTTGTGATTCCCCCAGAGGAATTGATCGCACCTCGGTGGCAAAAAAAGTGGTGAAGACAGTGGGATTTCGAAAAAAAATTAGCAGCCAAATAAAAGTTAGATTTAAAGCAGACAGACCAGAGATTTCATCTTTCAAAATAGGTTTTGAATCAATGAATATCAAAGGATAAATTGGGGAAGGACTTTGTGGTCCCAAGGGCGGGGTTGTTACATCCTTCAGAGCCATCAGCCTGCTGAAGCTGGGTAAGCTACCTCAGTAGGGTCGTGGCTCTTGAAACAAATCTAATTCGCCGATAATACTACTAAAATGTCAGGAATTCACCAGTTCAAGCAACAAATATGTTTGGAAGATCATTAAACATCGCTTAAGTGACGTGAGGTTGGTGATGGGTCACAACTGCCAGACAAGATGCAACAGTACTATCTACTCATAACTGAGACCACTTGCCAGATATCATAATCAGAAGTAAGACATGTTATAGTCAACCTCCCACCTGAGAATTCGGCACAAACTAAAATACTAAGGTTCAATCAAGAAAAAAATGTGGTATAACGGTGATATAACATGATACAATAGGTACATGTATATAATTGTGTATATATATATATTATGTATATATGTAAAATTATGTAAATGTGAATGGGTATATGACCAAGGATGATCTGGCTCATGGTTTGAAACATGTGTTGTTGCTTTTCAACGAAAGGGACGATCCTCCGACTGGTGGCGAGAAATTCCTTGCTGAGTCGGTGAACTTTCTGCAGTGGAATACAGTCCACAAGCACCACCTCAGTTGTCACATGGTGGACCAGTTCAAATATTTGAACTGCAAGGCAACATACACAGGAGAGACTATGGTTGGATTCATGTCCTCCTTGGGGCATGCTTGCTTAAATGGCACCAAGCCACATTTGGTGCCTGCCAAAGTAACATGGAGATACAGATTGGGAATGCATCTCATCTCAGGTGCACACATGGTGATTTTGATGTTTGGGGTTCAGATGAAGATGAATGACCAGCTCTGCAAAAGGGTTTTACCTGTGAGGCCTGCAAACAATGTGAAAAGAAGAGTTGAGAAAAGGTATCATGTTTCTCTTCCTGTTGACTTGGCAGGGAAAAATCAAATCCGGTTACATTTCAAGCAATGCACATAACTGGCTGCACAAGGAAAATGGGAAAGATGTGTATTTTATGCCCAAAAAAGGCATCAGAACACTTGAAGTGTTATTGGTTAAACCAATAATGGTTCAGCTCCTTAACCAATAAGGATAAGTATGGATAAGTCCTAGAAATTTCAATAGTTATTGAAGTGACTAACCACTATTGAAACAAGCGGTCATTATTGAATCTTTTCAATAAGGCGCTGGAAAATCCGCCATGACTGGGGAATCGATCGTGTTATGGGCGTGGGTCACTTTAAGCAAATCCAAGTATCTTAAGCAAACCTATGGCCATTTTGAGGTATCCCCAATTCTTGGACACCTGGCTCTGAAGCTAGGAGAAAGCCATGCTTTACTTGGCAAAGAACCAGTACTCCAGCTGCAAGGATTCGTTCGTGGCGATGGTCCTTCTCATGGAATCCAACGGGATGTTGTGTCTCGGGGAGTCATGTTAAATCAACAAAGTCATATTAGTGGGAAACAGACCATTTCTATGTAATGGAAAATGTACGAAACGACAGGTTTATCGCAATATCCAATGTTTCTAACTGTATGCGTTTGTTTGGTTGTAGCGGATTGGAAAATCATTCATAAGGGGGATAGAACAGGATGCAAGAATATATGAGCAACAGTTGACTGGTTGCTCAATGGTGATTTGACAATCATTCGGGGGGTGTTAGGCTACAAAAATGCATCGGGATCTAGGTCAGAAATTATGGTTGGTGGATGATTCTTTGGGGGGCTATACTATCAAATATCGGAGATTTCATTATCCATGCATTTGGACTTTCATTATCAGCCAGCATATGGAAGAACAGAGGCTCATGAAAACTGCTCAATTATCCCATCAACTAATCATTAATCACTACTAGTCAACATCAATCACAATTAATCATTCTGGATGATTAGAATTGTTAGTTGTTCAGCATCCAGAAAAACACTATTGATCACCATTTGGGGGTGGACTCATCCAACAACTGGGATAGGATGACCCAACACAGGTTCCTCGCTGTTTCTGGCGATGTGAGCTATGCTTCATGACTCGCATCCAGCTAACATCCAACGACATTCAACGTGTGCTGCTTTTGTTCAGACATTCAAAAGGGACATGCGACCTAGATACTACAAAAGCATAGAAAAGAAAAGTATCAAGTAAGAATTTGCTGTTTCCTCGGGTTGAAGTTCTGCCACAGCTAGGTATTTTGTGGGTGGCTAATCATTTGGGAATGTTCACTCAAGAAACCCATGCCTCAACTTCGCGCAATCCCAAGTTTATGGATGAAATCAACATAGTTTCAGTTTCCCATCTGATGGACCCTGCTCCCAGTCATAACCCGGCGCTCATTCACCCTATTCATTTGGTAACCTTGGTGATGGTGGCATGTAGAAATCCACTATATCATCTATATCCATAATCATTGAAGTTGATTTGATCTTATGAAATTCAAAAAAACTGTACTCATTTTCCCCACCATTTTGAATTGGTTAAAACATGTTAAAAACATGTTAGAAACATGTTTAAAACCCCAATTTCCCACGCCATTTTTTGTTGGTTGGTAGTCCAGGTACGGCGTGGAGGACCCCAACGACTTGGCCGATGACTTCCTTTTCGTGGGACAGGCGGGAATTTTGACGGGAGGAGTTCAGTGGATCCCTTTGGATTCAAGGCAACCACAAAAGAAATAGAAATGTGAATGAGAACTATTTTAGATATTTTTCGTTTTGGCGTGTACTTTTGCATTTTGTGTGGTTGCTATAGATTATACATCTTTATATGTTTGCTGGATTTGCGCACAAGAAATTGTGCCACCAAATGGTGACTAAGTACTTGCCATTGATGGCAATTTGTAGACATGGTTGCCAGCCAGAAAGCAATTTCGACAATCATCCGAACGGGGAGGGATAGAACATGATAGAACTGGCATTTTGCGGGTGGAATTCAAAACGTGTGATGTAAAATGAAACCATTTGAAGTGAAGTAAACGTCCCATATTTCAAGCTTCATTCGAAGGATACTGCAGCCTAGTGAAACGGCTCAAGGTTGGTAAATGCTCAGTGTTGGGCAATGCTATCTAGGTTCCGACCCCTCCTGGGATACACTAGGGATATATAATGATATATATATATATATACGTATATGTATATATCATGTGTATATAATTACTCCATTACAAATATGTAATTTCATGTAATTTCCGAACTCCAGGGGCCTGAGATTTTGTGTTGCTGATCCGAATAGAGAAGCCTCAAGCCGCGTCGCTCCAGGTCATTGGTCCTTTGGAGAAAGACGAGTTCATCAAGAAACTTGGCCGAGAATGGATCGAAGCTTCGCCCATTGCTGGTGGTTGGTGATAAATCCTTATCCATGAATCCCTAGTGCTGTGGTTGAATCCGCATGATTCAGTTGGTTAGTGGTTGGTTGGTTGGTTGGTTGGTTGGTTGGTTGAGAGACTTGGCTGTTTGGCGGATTTGTTTAAGTGGCTTGGTTGCTGCAGCAGCCTGTTGAATACCACACAAACGTGAACACCTTAAGGTTTAGGACTCAATCTACCCCAAACATGGCTTGCTGGAAAATCTCCTATGTTTATAGATGGTTTTCCCATTCACATCTCCATTTAGTTCGGGGATGTCCCATCCCGAGGACGCTGGGCCAGTTCGACTTGAAAGTGGCCTTTCCGGATCAGAAGGCAACGAACTTGGCAACGCTGGGTGATCGAAACAGCAGCAACATCCAATCCTGGTGATGTGAAGCATCATCTATCAATGACTAGGGATGTTAACCTGAAGATGAATTAGAAGGTACTGCCAGTTCTCTGCGTAACTGGCCAGCCACTCCCATGTTGGGTTTAGCACCACCAGATGACAGAACGAATTGATTCAGCAGCATACCCATACCCAAGAAAGCTTGGTTCGAAGCCACACATTGGTGATGCAACCCATTCAAAATGCGGATCATTATGTGCAAGTGGGTCAACTAACATCAACCAACATCAGCTAACATCAACTAACATCAACTAAAATCAAGTAACGTCAAGTAACATCAACTAACATCAACTAACATCAAGTAACCAGATGGTATCGTTCGTTCACCAGTTACTTTCACTCAGATGTGACCCTTTATCCTCTACTTCTGCGAAGCTGGGAATCCAAGAGATCTCAATCTGGCCACTGATCCTGGAACGATGGCACAATATCTATTGCCGCGGATGATAAAAACATCATCAAGCATCAACTATACTGAAATGAAATATCATTACTATAGGATTCTTCAAGTATATTCGCCATTCTAAAACCATGATCAATCATCATTTACCATCACTGATCGTTATTTAAACCATTCTTTAACCATCAGCCAAGACATCCTGCCTCCATCGTCCAGGTGCGATGGCACGACTTTCGGGTGGACCCCTACGATCCCTCGCGCGTGTGGTTCACGGCGCGCTCCATGGGGACGCCGCTCGGTGACGGGTCAACCTAAATGCGGTGCGGTGGAGGGTTTGGGAGAAAAAAACCATGAAAAAGGGAAAATCATCCCATTTCGTGAGAAACATCCCTAGGAAAATGTTGGTTTAGCCAACAAAAATTGAGAGTCAATGAGATGTGTAGTTGATTCGTGATGGCTAAGTGGTGAGTAAGTGGGGTTGTGAGACACTTATAAGTGGGATAATCTTCTTAGCGGCCTGAAGAACCTGGTTATTTATCTTGCATGTAAGTGGGATGATCCTCCAAGTAATGGTGGGGTTAATCATCTAGGGATTTAACCAACAACAATGGTGGTAGAATGGGAGTATGAAAGGTGAATATTATTAGTAGAAACTACGACTTAACTTGGAGCCACTTTGATAGAGATCCAGAGTTGGCATCATGGGATTCTGCCCAACAACAGTGGTAGTTCCATAGAGTTGAACCAGTCAACCATGTGGGGAGTTCCTGGGGATATTCAATGGATCCACTGAACCCAACAGCCACAGATGGCCATGACCATCTTCATGGAATGGTGTGCCCAATATTCTAAGCACGTTTGCAGCGTTCAACTTCTTTAGTCATTCCTACTCCCAAGATGACGTTGACTTGCAGTTTGCTCACTGGTAGTTTGAACTGTGTGTCGGAAAAATCAAGACCAAGAAAATGCCTTCATAGAACCATTCTTTTGTGTTGGATTGCATATTCTAATGCGGATTGGGTCTTCGATTGTCTATACTGTAAATCAACTAGATGGTTCACCTGTTAATTAGGGAGTCCTAGCCCGTATCCCCCAAAATGGGTGGTAGATCAATCCCAACCAAGACGATTGTTTTGCTGGCGATGTTCGCCGGTACAGAGGTTTGACCCGGAGCAAAGTAGTGGGTCTGCGCAATTCCTTTGACGATGAAAACATGTTGCTCCTGTCTTAGAAATGACTGTAGTAGATTGGGGTAATATCAGCCCGGAGTAAATCATGAACACTCAATTGTTAATAAGGGGATCCCATTTTTGCAGCATAGTTTCATGTTTTTGCATGTTCGAATGGTCAGAACTTGTGGTTTTCGCACCGTCGCCACGGTTTAAGGAACTTGGGAGCGATCCCTCCACTGATTGCGGAGGCAACGAACAAGGCCACCATTTGAAAATTTTTGGACAAGGGATGAACGTGGTGTCCTCTGGGAATCAAACATAGCTACCTGGGAAATATTCCAAAAATTAGGGGTTTAATGGAATGTGGAAACGTCAATATCATCTATGAAGGATGAAGTTGTCAGTGCCATGTTTACCAGATATCAAATAATTGGGATAGAACCAGCAACAAAGTGGATGATACTTGGGTTAAACCTCAACAAGAATGGGGAAGAAAAAAATACGCGTTTCGTGGGGATTTAACAAGCAGCACGGTGGTTTTGCTTGTTTCACCATCCTGGATATATAGCCAATAATCAAAATGATTATTCTTATTACTATATATATATAGTAGATACACAAACACATACATCTGACATGCATTGTTTGGGGCTGGACTGGCAATATCATGGAGGTATACAACCACCCATACAGTGGTATGTATCATTGGCTATGCCCCCAACAATATGGGTTGCTGTCTACTTCCATGCATTGGTTTAAGGGAGAATCTACAGGAAAACATTGTTTGGGGATTGCCTTCAGATTTTCCTTGGAACTAAATCTGAGAGACTTGGCAGAGCCACCTAAGTTTGATTTTCTGAGGGTGATCGTCCATTTTCTTCATGGGCATGGTGCGTTTCGACTATGAACAAAATTGGGAAACCGCATGGTTCGCCAGAGAACAAATCGATTCAACTAGCGAGTTTCTGGACACAAAGGACCAAGCGCTTTGGGTGAATTGGTTGAAATGACTGTTGGTTGAGTGGGGTGTATTGGATAGGTGAACAGAAAGCAGCAAACTGAATTTGGGGGCCTTTGCTGATAGGAATTAAGTTAAGTCTACCCTTCGAGGAAGCTACCGAGAAAATCGGATTCTTATTGAGGAGCACCTGAAGCAAATCCAACTAGGACTTAACCTGGAAAAATGGTGCTGCTAGGTTTCAAAGACATAGTGGCTAGTTGGTTTTTTAGCCATCAAGACTGGGGACTAAACCTTGGAAATTCACCGCTGGATGGTGAGATCTTTGCTTGGATGTGTACGGATACACCACCTAGCAGAGTCCCAACCTCGGTCCAACGGGCGAAGTAGGTGGGCTATAGATGTTGTAACACTTTTCAACTGCGCAATGGGTTGCAAGATGTTATACAGTCACCAACTTAATAACAAGTTGCCTACCTTCACGGCCGATCCAAGCGGACATTGAAGTTTCTTGTTAGGACCACTAGGAGGTTATGACCCCAGTTACACGTGGACGTTGGCTTCAGTTGCACGACTCAAAACCAGGACTATCACGAGCCCAGTCAAATTTCACCACTTAGACCCTCATTATATTTAGCACGAATTAAGTGGTTTGTTATGATTTGGTTTGTCCCCATTGTTGCTGGTTAATTTCCATGTCGTGCCATTTTAAACCCTAAGGTCATGGTTGGTCCTTTATCCCCATAGTTTTTTGTTTGATGTCCGTTTGGTTAAATTCCTGATTGCCAGTTGCATCGTCATTACTTGCTACTTAAACAACATTTGTTCACTCTGTTGATGGTTAAGCCGCATTGTTGATGGTTCATCCCCCTTGCTCATCCCACTACAACCCCATATCATCGTTGCAGTTATCCAGTTTTAGATGGTGTAAATGGTCACATCGCCTTGTTTGATGATGAATTTGCTAAGTTTCATCCCAGCTTGCTAGTGGCGAAATGTACCAAGTCACCATATGCATTTATCATGATATCCCCATTATCATCTCAATCATGTCAATGATATAAATCACCACTTAACTATGGCTTCGTTTAAAAGACCTTACAATGTCCCCTGGTTGCTAGTGAAATATTCATTTTACCCCAATTGTGATGGTTCATCTCCATGATCTTTTCCCTGTTTTCAGCACAGGTATCAAGTACCTTTACTCAGTTAGCATATCATCCATTATAATCATGTTTTCGTTCCAATTCCCTCTTTTTTGGTTTAATCCCCATGTTTTCCCCACCGAAGTCTATCTTCCCCAATCAGAATATCATCCCGTATAATCCTCATTACTGTTGATGAATCCCCATGTTTTCTCCATTCTTCAGCCAGTTGAAACCGGCTGTGCCAGGCTTTCGAGAGCCCACCGGAGGCGTGTTCCCTGCGCTTCAACGGCCAGGGACAGGTGGTGGAATACACCGCAGGCGTCCGTGACACGGGGGCAGTACTGGCTCTGTGGTTGGCTAGTGAACTCAGCTGTTAAAGTATGTTAAAGTTATGCCCTTGTTGGTTGGTGAATTTCTTGGGGTGTTAACTTTTCACTTATCATACAAGGGTTTTACAGCGTTTAACTATCAATCATATGAGGATATTGTTACATTATTGATCATACGAGGATATGATTTGATATTAACCTGGTTGCTTGGTGATAAAATGTAGGTATGATACTACCTGGTTTCATGGGGATTACAACCCATAGGAATATTTCCGAACCAGCCAGCAAAATAAATGGCATGGGATAGGGGCATGGGATAGGGTTATTTTTCATGGAATAAACGGATGGTTAACGCGTTCGGAGTTGATTGTTGGTCCAGATGCTGTGGAGATCACTAACAATCATGAGGATTCAATCAACCCTTCCCAAGGTGACTCCCCAATAATATTGAGTTTGGCCCAGTGATTTTTTCATCAACTTTAAACCCTGGTTTTTTAAGCCAAACATTGTTAGGGGGGTCACCTGTTGGGAGAGTTGGCTGCATCCCCAATACGGCACGATCATCGGGTCACCTGAGCTGGCTGGACTCAGAATATGGGTTACGGAACCCATCATGATTCACTTGCCATGGCCTTGGAACCAGTGGTTGATGGTTTTCACACAGAAAAAACCAGGCAGTGGGCAAAATCCTGTAGGAAACTTGGATGGTAGCAATATGCAAAAAGTGAATGGCTGGCTGGGATTTCCCACGTTCATGGAAACGTACAGGAAGGGGTCCCCCAAAACATATTAGTTGGTAACCCCATTTAAATCTAACCATAGATATGATAGCTACTTTGGCCAACTAGGGAGCCCCTTCCTGTATCTATACATGTGTGGATATTCAACTGCTATGTTTAAGTACTTAAGGGTGCGCGGATACACAGCGGGCGTCAGATTTGACTAAGATGTGAGTCATAGAGAATACCTGTTCTCTGGCAGGTGCCAAAAAAAAGAGTTGATGAACATCCAATGGTTCAGATGCAATATCATGTCTGGCACAATAGTTCGACCATGCATTCGGTGACATGAGGAAGTGAGTAGTGGAGTTTCGTTGAGTACATCTTCATCTCAAGATCACGGGGTCCAGAATCTCATGTTTGATAATCATCACCTCTATTCAATTGGTAATTCTTCGGATATCCCCTACCTTTGCACACCCATAGTGTCAGGCACGCGGCACGGGTTTGTTCATTTTGGGGATGTTTAAGATTTTGACCTATTGCCATATGGGTGTGTGTGTGTGTGTAAATTTCAAAGAGTCGTTGGATATGACCCCATGGTTGGGTGATAGGTCACGGCATCCATATGGTTGGCATTGATATCGGGATGTAGCGGGGTCTTATTTCACGTCAAAATAAAAACACACTAAAGTGGCAGATATATTTCCCAGTCCTCTGGAGACACGCAGCCAGATACAAGAAAGGGGGAAGACAGCTGAATTGTGATTTGGGTATGTGTCAAAGCCCAGGTACCCTTCTGTTGACATCGAACTAGTTGGTTGCTCATGGATGTGAATCCTTGCAATTGTGGTATCATGGGCTTTTTAATCCATCCCAATGCCTCAAAATATAGACAATCCAGTGTAGAAAGTATATTTGGTACCTAAACATAGGTGGAATCATGTGCAAATGGCAACCTAGAACTACTTGCGCCACTTTACGCATGTTCATGACCCACTGTTTTGGCGCGGATTACTTGGGTAGAAAATCGTCATGTCTGTTTGATTTTGGCTGCAGGAAAAGCACCATGACCGTGCGATTGATGTTTCTTGTCAACAGTTCGTGGATGGCAAGAAATTGTTCAAACATAATACAGTATTTCAATTATTGGACTTGCGTGTACATTGTTTCATCAGACCTTTCTTGAGTTACTTGAAATAGCTTACTCATCTGAACAAATCTAACTACAGGTTGCTTGCATCTCAGCCAATGCCGCAATGGAGGTATGTTTTCTGTCAGGTGAAACTCTGGCAGCCCTTTCCCCAGATGAATTCGAAGGAAAGACTGCAAAAGCTGTGAAGCAAGCCTTGGCAGCTCAGATTGGTGTCCCCAGATTCAAACAACGACTCTTCTCCGAAGATGGTTCTGAGATCCGGGATGATGAGGTTTTTGCTTCCGCTCCAGTGAAGCTTCAGCTGGTGGTCTTAAATTTTTATCCAGCTGATGCCGAACGAAACCAACAAGTGTTGTATGCATCTTCGGTCAATGATTTGATCACCCTGGAAGAGTTCCTTAATAGCCCTTCCAATCCCAATGTCACAGATGAACATGCCAACGCGCCATTGCACTATGCTGCCATGAGCGGACATGTTGAAAGCATGCTGCTGTTGCTTGAGGCCGGTGCTGAAAAAGATCCACAAGGACATCTAAGGATGACGCCACTGCATGTTGCAGCTATGCAGGGCCACTTTGATGCTGTCCGTCATTTGGTGGGAGTTGGTGCTGACAAAGATCAAGCAAACAGTAGCGGTGCAACACCATTGTACATTGCAGCTGAGAATGGCCATTTTGATGTTGTCCGTCATTTGGTGGAGGTAGGTGCTGACAAAGATCAGGCAAACGACAGTGGTGAAACCCCATTGTACATTGCAGCTGAGAATGGCCATCTTGATGTTGTCCGTCATTTGGTGGAGGTTGGTGCTGACAAAGATCAAGCAAACAGTCGCGGTGCAACACCATTGTTCATTGCAGCTGAGAAAGGCCATCTTGATGTTGTCCGTCATTTGGTGGAGGTTGGTGCCGACAAAGGTCAAGCAAACAGACTCGGTGCAACACCATTGTTCATTGCAGCTGAGAAAGGCCATCTTGATGTTGTCCGTCATTTGGTGGAGGTTGGTGCTGACAAAGATCAAGCAGACAGTATGGGTGCAACACCGTTGTACATTGCAGCTGAGAATGGCCATCTTGATGTTGTCCGTCATTTGGTGGAGGTTGGTGCTGACAAAGATCAAGCACAGATTTTGGGTGCAACACCATTGTACATTGCAGCTCAGAACGGCCATCTTGATGTTGCCCGTCATTTGGTGGAGGTTGGTGCTGACAAAGATCAAGCAAACAACAGTGGGGAAACACAATTAGGTAGGTGCTGACAAAGATCAGGCAAACGACAGTGGTGAAACCCCATTGTACATTGCAGCTGAGAATGGCCATCTTGATGTTGTCCGTCATTTGGTGGCGGTTGGTGCAGACAAAGATCAGGCAAACAACAGTGGTGAAACACAATTGTTTATTGCAGCTGAGAAAGGCCATCTTGATGTTGTCCGTCATTTGGTGGAGGTTGGTGCTGACAAAGGTCAAGCAAACAATAGTGGTGAAACACCATTGTTCATTGCATCTGAGAATGGCCATCTTGATGTTGTCCGTCATTTGGTGGAGGTTGGTGCTGACAAAGATCAAGCAAACAGACGCTGTGCAACACCGTTGTACATTGCAGCTGAGAAAGGCTATCTTGATGTTGTCCGTCATTTGGTGGAGGTTGGTGCCGACAAAGGTCAAGCAAACAGTCGCGGTGAAACACCATTGTTCATTGCAGCTGAGAATGGCCATCTTGATGTTGTCCGTCATTTGGTGGAGGTAGGTGCTGACAAAGATCAGGCAAACGACAGTGGTGAAACCCCATTGTACATTGCAGCTGAGAAAGGCCATCTTGATGTTGTCCGTCATTTGGTGGAGGTTGGTGCTGACAAAGATCAAGCAAACAGTCGCGGTGCAAAACCATTGTTCATTGCAGCTCAGAACGGCCGTTTTGATGTTGTCCATCAGTAACAGGTTGCGGCGGGGCTTACGTAGGATGAACTCTATTTTATGCCTTGTTTTTCCAGTTGTAGGGTGGCATCACTTGTATTTTTTAGTTTACTCAGTTATGTGATCATCATCAAGAAACACACATGGTCTATTGAGTCTATTTCTACATGAAAGACGGGTCCTCGTACATACTTGATAGCAGATCGTCATCATACTACATTTACAACATGATATAGCAGCATTTGGATGTGCATCCCAATTGGTGCGTCGACAATAGCCACCACACACACACACACATATAATACATATATATATATATATACAATACATATATATATATATACACATATGACAAAAATGGTGGTTTGCTTGAACCAACCATGGTTTTCAAGAACAGATTTTCCTTGGATGCACATCCAGGATTGGGGTTTGAGTTCATTCGCCGAGCGGAGGGGCTCTGAGTGCAGGTCAGAGGTGAAATCAATGGCGAACTAAGTGTGGGATTCTAAGCTCCAGAAGTTGGGAGTGTTTATCCCAACTATGGTGAAATATATGTATATATATATATATGTATATATCCATTGATAATTTGTAACTTAGAACTTATAACCCCTGGTACTTGGCACCCCCAAGTACCAATTGTCTCCTAGTAAATTTCCCCATTTCATATCTCTCGTGGCAATTTGCTTTGCATGTGCTTGTCCCTGCTCTCCATCCCGCAATCTGCTGGCATCCCCCAGATAAGGTGATTGTTGGTGGTTCCGAAAATATTGCTGTAACTTATATTTCATAGCCAGTATTCACTACTCTTTACCAAAAATGAACCGCTATTATCCCCATAAACTGGTTCACACTGGTGTGTTGGTTGCATCCCGATGTTGGACAAATTCTATTCATCTTCCCATCATATCTCCCCGTTATACCCAATATTTTGATGGTGAAACCCTGTGAAAAGTAGATTATTAAACCCCACGTTCCTATCGTCCCCATTATAATCACCATTGCTGCTGGTTCAATCCTGATCATGAGATACTCCCAGGGATCTCTAGATGACGTTTTTCCATGTTCCACAAATTTCAAGGTTCCATTATATATTATATTACCATTCTATATAACATATAGATGTCTCTAATAATGGTTTTTCCAATCTCATATATCATCTCCATATTACCATTGTATACTCCAATGTTAATGTACCAAATCATTACCATTTACCATTCTCAATTACCATTACCATTCAATCATCATCCATTAATCACTGATCATCATCCAGTATTCACTGATAATTACTGTTAAACACTTTTAAACACTTTTAAACACTATTAAACACTATTAAACACTATTAAACACTATTAAACACTATTAAACCCTATTAATCCATTTCTTCCCCCAGAAATCCCATGCTTCTCCCCCCGAAACTCGGCCGTCGCCAGGCTACGTCATCGACCGGCGCCAGGGCAACACCGGCGGCCGCGGCGGATTGCTGGGACCGTTGTACGCCATCGGCAAGGGTTTCCCCTTCCCCGAGGCGCAGCCCTATGACGCTGGCAGCAATTTGATGGGTGGGAAAATGGGAAAAGGCTGGGGAAAATGCTTGTGTGTGTGTGTTGTGGATGTTTATTGATGGTTTATGTTATTTTGTTTCGAAATTGATTGGGGTTGGATTTCCAAAATGCTTTGGAGGAGTAATAAAGTTTATCCGGAAAATGGGGATTGAACTGGATAACATAAAGAAATTTCGGTGTTTAAGCGGCTGAAACTTGAAGTAGGTAAAAAAATAGTGGTTTAACCCATATAAATGCTGTGAAATGGGAGGCCAGCCGTGAGAAGTAGGATTTTAACCAACCAAAATTGCTGGGTTTAATAGGATTTAACCAACAAAGATGAGGTTTTGAAGCAACAGTCATGGGGATTTGAACCGACAATGGAAAAATAGGTGGTACCCAATGATAACATGGTACATTTCAGCAATCATGGACATATGCGTAGGGATTCAGCGATTCAAACCATTCAAATGATTTGACAGAATTGCGGAGGGAGTGGTAAGCATGAAAATGGAGGGAACATGAGGGCTGAAACGGAAGACATTGACAGATCATGTTGTGTAAGTAGCTGAAAATTAGGACAGCTGGGGAATGGAGGTGAACCAGCAGAAACCGCATTTTGGAAACGGAGTTGAACTGGGCAAAATTGGGAAGTCAGAATGTAATGTGGGTATCTTACTTGGATCTGCAGGTCCCAGGAAGTAGCCTAGAACCGCATTTATTTCACCCACTTTTCTGCTTCTGACCGGGATGGTCAACAAGTGCTATGGATCTATGGAGTGTCAGTGAATGTCATCATGCGTAGCCAAGATGTTTGTTGTTGGCCATTGGGGGTATAATATCAATATCCATGTCATTCCATTTCAGCATCCAAGATATGTTGTCATTTCTACCTACATTTTATGGTCCTGAAATCCCACTGATGATAAGCCATGATAGGGAGATGTTTTTGTTGGATGCTTTGAGAATTCCACATTCCCGCCACAGAAGACCTTGCGTCAGAGTCGCAAAGACAAGAAGTCCATCTTTGAGCTCCAAAAAGACGGCCAACGACAACGGCAGAACCCCAAAACTTGGAGGATTCCCCGACTCGCACGGGAGGGCCACGAGAAGCCAAGAAATCTGGCGATGTCCAGGCCGGGCCGAAGGCCTCGAATGGAGTCGAGTCAGCGGTCAGAGACTTCATCCAGATAAAGAATTAGAAATTAGAAAATAATGTAAGCAAAGTGAATGAAAATTTAATCCCTAATAAAAGATAGTGTCATCATGTGTCATCCATTGTGGAGTTTGAGAGTCTAATTGGACCATTTTTGGATGCCTGATGCATGTTAATGCGGCTTTGACTCAGAGGAAGTAAAGAGACGCCACGAAAATGGGGAAGTACCTGTCATTCATGGGCTTGCATCCAGAACAATCGACATGTGATTGGCTGGTGGTTTCACAATTCTAGTTTTTATGTTGAAGCTTGTGATATTATCAGGTGGTCAATCCACTGTTTTCTAGCAGGTTGATGAAGCAAGGGAATGATTTGATTTTTCTGCAAGGGCTTGACGTGGATCAACATCGAAAGCCTTTAATGCCCCACAGGAGCCAGGAATTGTTCGTTTCCGGGGTTGATGGTTTATTATGCTATCGTGCTATTATAAATTATAAAAGTCTTGGCAAAATGGAAACCACTTAATGGCTTCGACACATACAGATTAATTGTTTCATTGATCCACAGTTCCCAGGTTTAAACGCAAAACAAGGGCCACGAATACAAGTGTGACAATCCTTGAAGTTAGGGCGGCTGCAACCTATTCAACACGCATGGGTTCTGATACAACGCAGCTGCAAACCATTTAGCTGCCTTCAAGGAACATCAGGGAAGGTAGAAAAAAATGCTCCAAAGGCATTTCCCAAACATTTTCATCACGCTTAGGGAGTTCCACACTGGGATGTAGTGGTTGTTTTCTGATTTCGGTTCGTTCATGCTCCCTTCCCACTTATTTGTGGGATATCCGGATATTCCCCGTCATATTTGGCTCATTCACTGATTCACAATTGTATAAGTCATGTTGGCATATATCGTTGGATATGAAATGTAGAATGGCCATGGGATTATTACAGCTGACCTTGGATCACTGTATCCCAGGGCAGCACGACTTCATGCAGCTAACTTATCTGATCTAAGTGAGATGCTCTATGTACATATAGTTGTTCTTCTATGATCATATATATATATATACACACACGCAATTGTATACACAAGCATACATTCATAGCTAGAAAACTACTTCACTCATCCACTACCTGCATGCCCATCAACCTCTAATCTAACTGGGAAATCCATAATGCTATGTTTTATCAAAAAAAAACATTATGCGTCATACAAAATAACTTTGCGGTATACATATTTGCATATATTGGCATATATTTGCACATTTATCCACCCCACTTCTGCCATTGCTACTTCCGAGGAATGGTCCTGGCAGCGGAAGCTCTTCACCTGGCTGGGCGAACTTCTGGCGGGCGCCGGGCCCAAGTGAGGACAAAGTGCCACGACGTGGTGCACGACCTGGTGCACGACGTGGCTGTTGAGCGGCCAAAAAACAAGGGGAAGACATGGAAAGAAGATGAGATGTGTAGGAAAATTATGAAGAATTTGAAATGAATTGTGGAACCCAAAAAATTGGAGAGGGATTTGACCGACAAAAACTATATATGGTTTCCCCATTGGGGTCACCACCAATTGTGGGGGAGACAGCATCCAACAGGGCCTTGACATGAACAAGGTTGAATCCAACAGGTTGTTTTTTCACTACTCAGAGGAACCCAGTGGGTCGGTGTGGGCAAACGCAATGGAAAAGAAACAAGCTGAAACCATTTCTACTTTTTCAAGGACATGCTACCAGATGGGATAGTTTGTCAAAACAAAACATGAGATACAACCTGTAACATCGTGGCATTATCATAGATAGCGTGTTTGCAAACCAAGAACTGTGGATTTTCGGTGGAACGAACGCAAGAAGTTCGAAGAGGACTGGTGGACCCTTGACTGTTTCCAGATTCCAACCATACATCCGCCAGATGTCTTGGGTAATTTAATGTAATTTCGATTTTTTTGAGGTGTGACTGATACACCCTGCAGTATATGGCCATGTTCAATAGCTACGTTGGATTCCCAGGCGGCAACCTTTGAGATCGCTGCAGAAGCCAGCGATGAATCGATTTTGTCAATGCGGGTACGTCCCAGAACCGCCCCTATCTCCTTTGGTTTATATGTTGTTTATGGTCGCTATACTGGTTGGTGGTTTCCATTTTTTGTCAACTGGGTGGTTTCATTTGTTTAACGTATTTGGGATCATACTCAGTGGGTGCCTAAACTTTAACCTTTTTTTCCACTAAATACACATTTCAACAAGTGACCTGAGAACCCCTTTTTTTGATCCAAAAAAAGGGTTCTCAGGTTGAAATGTCATAAAATGGTCTCACAAGGTGAAAAAAGTTCAAACTTTATTTTCGGGAGATACTCACTGAGTAGGGGATGATGATCCCCAAATGACGAGTAGATGTTTTCAAATGGATTGAAACCACCAATTATAAGATGTCCATATTTGTCGTGTTGGGAACCTGGTGAACCAGAATCATCCAGCAATGCTGTGATGGAAAACAGCAAGCAGAATTACCGTTGACAATACCATTGACAGTGGGATATTATTCGAAAATCATCTTGAACGTGTGGATGTAATGGTGATAGAACTAGCCAACTTCTTGTGATATTTGGGTGTGTCTAAAGATTGGGCAAGTACACCCGTCCGAATGGCAATTTAATAGGCGAAATGAGGCTTTAAACCAGTGGATGGGTTGGGGCGGCCCATACTTTTCAGACAAACCAACAATGTGAAAAAGGTGAAGTTAAGATGTTTCAAGCCAAGACTTCAAGATATGGGATGGTTTCCCCTGGAAATGGCAAGTCCACATTCCTGACCAATATTGATATCTTGAACCGAATGTGTTAGTCGTGATCTTTGTCCTATACACATTGAAGGGTATCTAACACCTCATGTTTGCGCGTCTTGTTGATTCCGACTTCGCTCTTGGGACGCACCCAGTGGATCGGTTAGATAGATTTACCGTAGATAGTAGGGACTCCATTGGCGGCACAAAAAGGTGGAAAGGATGGACAACCCAACGACTAGGCGGGTGCACTTTGATAAAGTTTCGTCAGCAAATGGTGTGCATGTTTTGCAACTTTTTTTTGAAAATGGTGGTAAAAAGGAAGCAACAATGATGGGGGCGTTTTGTCCATCTTTGAAGATGTGTGCGGGTCAAAATTCAAATGACCACATATTCTGTCCATGTTCAGTGTTATTTTGGGGATGATACCCAAATTTTGACCCATACCCAGCTGACAAAAGAAATCATCAAAAACCTCAATTGTTTTGTACCTTAAGTGTTGCGGGACCATTTTTCAAAACCTCTTCTATTGTTTCATCCGGATTTCGCTATTTTCAATCAGTACTGAAACGTTTTAGAATTGGTTTTCCATTACCCCAACCACGGGTTTCCCTGGCTGGTGAACAATGTCCTGATTTGTGTTGCAGGTAGTTGCTAGTTGGGGGAGTGTCTCAAAACTGGTTGATCCAAATTGAATGATCTGATACTAAAAATGATGATACAGATAGGTCCTCTGTTTGTGATCACAAGACACAAATCATCATGTCTACTTTGTTTATTGTGTATGATTTGTGTAGGGCGGGAAAGCCCAAAATAAACCATTCCCATGTGGGGATGGTTTATGGCGATTAATTTTTGGGTGTACCACATTCTTGTATAGTTGGTACCCTCTGGTAAACTAACATAGCTATTGAAAATTGCCATTTATAGTGGATTTGCCCATTAAAAATTGTGATTTTCCATGGTTATGTTAGTTTACTAGAGGGTATATCATCATATTCTGCGCACAAAACGCAATACGCAAATCCTCAAAGTGCCTGGAGGTCCCCCCGGAGTCTGGCGACTCAACACCCAAAGGTGAGAGTTTTGGGTTTATGAATGGCTTATGGAAACTCCCACCGTTGTTTGTCTATGGAAGAGGATTTGATATAGTTTTACAGGGTCTAACCATAACCATGAGGTTCTTCGGATTTAAGGCATCATGTCTTGCGCCCCCGCCATACCCGCTGGCACATCGAAGTGGGCCACCACATTTTGGCTCTGCAGGTGTTCCCAAACACCTGAGCCAACAAAAAGAAAAACAAGTGATGGAGTGCAATGGAGTTCTTGAATGATCCATTGGAACTCATCGGATGAAATAGGTCAAAAAATTGTGGACAGATGGGTTCTTCAAACACCTGCCATCAACAGCATTTGGGATATCAACCAACCATAAGCAATCATACGATGACGCCAAGCAAGTTGTGAGAAATACTGCATTCACCTGCCGTGCTGGTTGTTTGGCAGATGATGCACATCCTGTTTACCAGTAATACATAGTAATAATACTGGGAAATCTTGGGTCAGAGCACCAAAACGGCGGCGAAAGAACAATTAGAATGAAGGATAGAGAGTGGTTTCAAACATGTTCAAACTAATTTATCTAAGAAACATCAACAGGCAAACTATCGTTGCTCCGCTGCAGACCTGTCACCAGCTAAAAACTTGACCATGCCATGGAAGGGAAAGCCGCTATCGCAGCCTATGCCCAGGCACCTAGATGTGCTGCAAAAGTGGTTATCTGGAAATATTTATGATACACTTCTGGTATTTCATTGGTGATTTCATATCATTTCATCCTTATATTTGATAACGAGAATATGATATGATATCTATATTATATCAATTTAATGATGATGTGATATGAATATAGTATAGTGTGACATAGTCTTTTACATTTGTCGGAAATGACGGTTTAACGGGTTTTGAAAGGGATTTATATAAGAAAGTGATGGGAAGATCGCCAAAATCAGATGGTTCAAAACCTCAGCGAGCCCCGCAGTTCTAGACAGACCCGTATGATATCTATTAGCGAATAAAACCATAATATGATATCAATGTAAAACGCTTAGATGTCAAAACCAAATGCCTAAGTTGCTCTACGGATTTACCTTCTCGACCCTTTTGCTGGGATGAAGCAGAATGATATTGGCCAAAATAAACATTTTGTTCCCAGCGGGAATTCCTAGGATTATCAGGAATCTGATCCACTCAATTTGAGGTGTTACAACTTGATTAGCCGTTTGTCGCATGCGTGAGCCGATACAGTCCAACAAGGCTTTGTAGGTGTTGTCCTGGTCATTGACAATCCCATCTTCATCCAGACATCTCAAAATTGTTATTCTTGATGGATAATTTTTACCCTAGAATTGGCAACTTAAGTCATTTTGCTGCTGATCAATGTTCCGTGTTTCCTGGTTCAGTCATGGTAAATCTATGTTTGTTCTCAAGCCCATTCTGCTTTTGTTTCTTTGCAATTCCCATTTACTAGAAACATCTAGAAACCTACAAATAAAGAAATCCTTGTTTTGTTGGCTAACCCTTTTTTGTTGGAGCTTGAAGCGCAGCTGAAGATTTGTCGGCGGACGGCTAATTGGAGCAGCGGGACCTGATCATGCACCCCTGGCCGTTGGGATGCAGAGACAACAGAGAGCTCAAGAAGACTGGAAAGCTGAGCGTTTGGCGCGGCATCGCAGATGCGAAAGGACACCAAAGACCTACGCGACCAAATTAAAAAATTGCCGGCCTTCAATGCCCTCGAGGCATACGACATCTACAAACTCCTGCCCTGCCGAAGCGGCGGCCAACCATTGTGAGCTGCCAGGGGGTTACATGGCTGCTTGACCGGGCCCTGGATGGCTCTGGAACACGGCAATCCCAAGTCATATCCTCGCCTGAAGAATAATCTGTTGCCATTCCTCATCATAAATGATGGTTTTTGGGGAACTACCACAAGTACCAAACATGTCAGGTTGAAATAGTTTGATCAGGGTACCAACATCTTGGTTGGGCACTTTCATCGTTTGATTCTATCCTAGCATTTTCCCCAATAAATGTACGGGGGCCCAGAGAAAAAACTCCATTTACTGTACATCTTATTTTCCCAGAGATTCCCCAATTGCATCTCGCTTAGAAATTGCCCAATTTATCAGTGTTCCCATTATGGATCATCTTCCCATACAATATCCAATTGTGAAGCCTATAGTTTAACCTCATGAAGCCCATACTGCTGCTTTGGACTTTTTTGTCAGCTTCCATGTTGGGATGACGTCATCCCCATTGCCTTTTCTGTTTTGAAACTGGACATTGAAACCACCAATCAGCACATGATTTGGAAATTATCTATCCCATGCTATTCCATGAAACTTCAAACGGCATGAAAATCCACTAGATATCCCGTTAAATCAAAAGTTTTGCGGATTATTCATATCAAATCCTCTCATGTTATTTCCCCCTTTCCAGAAAGCCATTGTTTTTGTCATAGGTACATCATTATAGATCACAGAAAAAATGGGCCGTCTATCACACATAACCAGAGGGTAAATCAATTTAGATCCCCATTCAACATCAAAGGGTACCCATGATTAAACCAGTATCAACTATGTTTAACCATGATAATCCATATCCTTTGGTTATTCAACATTGTAAATTCCTTTCAATCCCATCAAACCCCCATGAAAACCATCTAGTCACTGTTAATCACTAGTAATTACTAATAATTACTAATCATGATCAACTATAATCTATTCCATCAATCACCATGAATAATTTCTGTTGTTGGTTCAACCGCCATTCACCCACCTTTCTTAAATGCCCTCGGTTCCTCGGAAAAGCCACCCACAGAGGCCTGGTGTCTCTACGTTTGGGTCCCCGGCATCGATGCCCTGCTGGGCGCTTCCTCGGGTGCGGTCGATTCGCGGCCCTTGGGAGCTGCAGATGTCGCTGGGACGATGCGAAAACCATGGGAAAACCATGGGAAAATGGTGATTTAATGGAAATTTAATGAGATTTTATGGTGATCCATAGGGATTTTTTGATGATCTACCCTCTGGTAAACTGTTACATAACTATAAATCACGATTTTAATAGGTAAATCATCTATAAATGGGCAATTTTCAATAGCTATGTTAAATCACCGGAGGGTATGTCTGACAATTGGGTATACCCATAAATTAATTGACCATTTGATAGGGAAAATTATTGTTAACCAATGGATTTAGAGGTACCCTATTTTCAGACAAACCCATATGACTACAAATCTGGAAGATGGCTTTGTCTGAAAATACGGTACCTCTAAACCCAATGGTTGATGATCATTATCCCTATTAAATGGCTATAATTGGGGGTTTACCGTATTTTCAGACACAGGCATATATGTATCATTATGTAAGTATGACCCTTGGTTATATTGACTATGGTTATATTGGAGATACCCGCTGGGAATTCTATTTGTATGGAAGTCTATCTCTTTGAGTCAATATACCTGGAATGTAGATTATAACATAACGTGGTATATGAAATGGATTATTATCATTATTGTATTTAATGCAATCTATTCACTGGAATTAGATTGTTTATTATGGAACACCCTTTGGTAATCAAACGTGGCTGGCTGGAAAATCTCCGAACTAAATGGAGGTTTATAGCTGGGAACATTCCTATAAATGAGGATTTTGCATTGACATGTGTGATTACCGGAGGGTAAGATGGGTTACTTAATCAATGTTAATCAATATATCGGAGATATTGGGTGAAGCATTTAGTTATCATTCTATGGGGGTACAAAGCGGGATGCAATCGACAGTATTAGCAAGTGATATTATAGTGGGAATACAATGGGATACAATGATATAACTGATCAAAGATATGATATTGGCTAATTATTACTTATCACCCAATGGCATGGTGCAATGGGATTTCCATACTTATCATACTTGGCAATCATAGAATTGTGGTTATGCACCACTGGGTTTAAGCATCAACCCATGGGAATTGAGAAGCAAACGCCAAGACCATAGGTGTCATGGGTCTCCCTTTCAAACAATAGGTATATACTGCTTGATGATGGTACATTATATGCCAGACCCAAAAGCGACCCCTCTTTTTTTTCGAAAAGGGCATCGTCAGTTAAGGCTGTTGTTGAATCTTCATTACCAAACAGTAAGGGATCGTAGCACAGAGCACCCCAAGTAATGTTGGTTTATGTTCACCCTGTCCCATAGCAGTTGCGTTACCAGTTACAGACCACGTTATCTATCCAGGGAGCCCTTTCCTGCGGGAAATCTGTGGGTTCCACCCCAGCACCGGAGGGACGCTCTCGTCGAAAAGAGCGATGCGAAACGTACCCGACGTTGCAAAGAAGACGTTCAAGCAATTCAGCTGCGATCGATTTTTGGTTCATCAAGTCCGCCCAGATACTTCAGACACCAAGGCTGGAAGGAGCCCTTCATGGGCTACAAGAATTACCGCAGGATTGGAGCGCGGAGTTGCAGAATAGATCATGGCCTCACTGGCCCTGTGATACTACTTCATGATCAGTTCACTGTCTGTGGATACTTGGTGGTTGCAACCTAGTTAGTATACAAGCGGTTCATAGCAATTTCTGGGTGTTTGACTCGAACTAAGAGACATTTCCATTAGAGATACGAAGTCAGGATGATTTTGGGTTTCCCATTCTACGAAACCATTAGACTGTGTTGATAATCCAGTTCTAACCCGCGGCTACCAGGTAAGTTTGACCCCTTTAAGTTCGTAGCAGGCAAACCGATCTGGCCCTGCCGAAGTGATGGCCAAACACCATCAAACACCTACGCTTTGCCAATCAGAGACAGCCATTGAAAATCCCATGGATGATTTGTCTATCAAAACTGATGGCTTCATGTAGAAAGGTTTTATCACCAGAGGGCATACTTCCACCATTGTTATACAATCATACCCCCATTGCTCTTGGGCAATAGGTAGGTAGGTAATCCCCTGAACTGGACGGAAAAACCACGGAACACCCCAATCAGTTTAGTGGGCAAAAACAACGAACCGAACCATTGAATCCCATGAAACCCCATTCGACTACATTAGATCCCATTAAATCCTACTAAAACCCATTAAATCCCATGAAGTCCCATGAAATCCCATTCATCATAGGGTTTTCAATCCCCAATTTCAGGTCAGCAACACAAGGGTGAACCTCCAAGTAGCGAGTCGACGCTGAAGGTGGTGCTGCTTCCATTGGCCCTTCTCGGGGCTATTTCTGCGTCCGCAGAGTTCAGTGCTCTTCCACTGCTGGCGGCGCATGCCTTGAAGTGTCTTGGACGACATGGCCTAGGGGAAAACCGCTTAAACATCGCAAATACCTTCCGGTAATACGTTCCGGTAATCAAGTGTGGCAATGGAAAATCTCCCCTAAATGGCCGGTTCAATGGATGAATCCTGTATAAATTGTTTTTTTCCATTGCCACGTTTGATTACCGGAGGGTAGATAGAAAGAGCTAGGGGATAAACCAACAAAGAAAAGAAATAGAATAACTATCATGTTGGTCCGTGCATGAATGGTGGTCAACCACTAGATCTTTAGGGCCAAAACCTCTCATATCTTTTAAATTTAAGCAGCAACACCATGGGCCAAGATGGATTGTAAACTAACAACATTGGGATCATAGACCAACTACAGAGGGGATATACAACATGTTGGTTTCATACCCCTTTGACCTCAAGGGTTAGATGTGTTTATTTCAAAGACCCAAAAGGGGAGCACAGGCCACTGGGGATATTTAGTCTGGTGATCCCCAGGAAATGATGGAAAAGAAAATCACAATTTACCCTCTGATTATTTAACATAGCCATGGAAAATCCCCTATAAATGGAGGTTTTAATGGGAAAATCATCCAAAATTAGCCATTTTCTATGGCTATGTTAAATAACCAGAGGGTAATAAGCAGGGAATCATTGTTCTATCATGTTTTATCCTTTGCGGGGACCACCAAGAAATAGTTTTTCATTTACATGGTCGTCCAAGGACATCATTCGCAGTAATTGAACATGTGAAACCTACGATGTTGAAAGTTTTCCAGATATTCACATTGGCAAACAGGATATATGATAACCAGGAACCTCGTATGGGTCTCAGCTGGCAATGAAATGTCATTTGGGTTCTGTGCAAGTGGACATAAAGGAAAACTGCTGGAATCAGAAGGTCCATTTTTTTCATGGTGAAAGAAAAGTCAACAACAACTCTGCGCAAATCTGAATGCTTAGCCATCTTGTACATCAGAATCCATCAGAGTAATCAGAGCCAAATTCCTTCAACGCTTCAGGCTCGGGATGTTCGCTTGGCGCATGCCATTCGTTTGGGCAACTTGGTGGATGTCGATGGTCAGATGGCCGATGTTGATTCGATGGCCGATGTTTAAGCAGCAAGAAAATTGAATTTCACCACGAATTCTGAAATAGTTGTGAAGATTTGAGGATGTTTTACATTTACTTTGCCGATTCATCAGGGCGTACACGAACAAAAGATTATCTGCTATGAAAATGAATGAAACTGGCCTCACCCCTCCAAGGAACGAACCACTGGGGGTTGACTCAAAATCAAGGGTTTGCATCAACCATCTCAAGTAACGCCATTTACCTACACTTGAGCCCATGGCACAAGGTATTGACATCCCCAATACGCGACCAATCAACAACATGTCCTTAATACTAAGTTCATTCAATGCCCATTTTTGTCGATCCCTGTAAATACCAGTTGGTGGCTAATACTCTATGATGGCTTGGAAACCCCTCGCAAGGTTTGGCCCCTCAGGTTTAATTGATGAGTTGCATATATCTACCATGAACCCTAGTTAATCTAGGCAAATAAACCAACTCAACTATGGATCGTGGGCACCACATAGACTATCATCCCCAATTGTATCCCAGGTGTTTTTTCCATTTACAGACGAAAATCCGGGTATTTGCCCATACATTTTCATAAATTGTCCCCATGACTGGCACAACAAACGCCTAGCATCCCATGAATATCCTTATTTTCCCAGTAATAACCCTATCAAACCATATTAAGTCCAAAGCTTCTGTGGGCAAAAATTAATATCATAAATATTAAATCCAATGGATAGTAATGGCTATGAATAGCCTTTTTACACCATGTTAAATGGGATGATAAACCATGTTTTGTGGAGCAAGGCATGATCATCCCATATTATCCCATGTATGTTCCATTTACAAATGACTATCATTGATGATCCCCATGGTGATCTCCAGTATTACTCCTATTAAACCATTCCAAATCCCATTTTTCCATAGTTTTTCCATACCCTCTGGTAAACTAACAGTTTGCTATTGAAAGTGGCCATAGAAATAGTGGATTTTCCCATTAAAAGCATGGTGATTTCCCATAGTTATGTAACAGTTTACCAGAGGGTAGATCATCATTAATCCCTATGGATCACCATAAAATCCCATGAAAATTCCATGAAATCACCATTTTCCTATGGTTTTCCCCCTTTCTAATGGGTGTGTTTTTCACCCCTTCCCTTCGAGTCAGGACCACGAATGCTGGGCCGCTCTCACCGAGCTCAGTTTCCTCGTGGCGCCGCGCCACTTCTGGCGCCTGGCGCGCGGGCAGCTGCTACTGCTCTACGTCACTCTGGGACCACGTGGGATGGGCAAATGTGAGCAGATTCAAGGGAAGAAGCATAGGATTTATGGGGATGGCAATGGAAAAAAAAACATGAAAAGCCATTGTAATGTATATGTATATATAGGGATCATAATGGATTACACTGGATTATCACGGATTCTAATGGATTATAATGTAGGGATTCGAATTGATTATGCTATTATCCACCGGGATTTCACCATTGTAACAATGGGGATTATAGTGGAGATCATGGGGATGAATATGGATTAACCATTGCAATATGGATATGGGATCCCAGCTCTTGGGAAGTTCACCATACCAGGCTTTGGACTCGCACCCATGTGGGTATCCACGAACAGATTTGAGTCATTACCCTCTGGTAAACTATTACAATCTATTACATAACTATGGGAAATCACCATTTTTAATGGAAAAATCCACTATTTCTATGGCCATGTTCAATAGCTACGTTTATTACCAGAGGGTAGATGTTATAAGCATGCGTTTTTTGATTCTTTGGGCTTTGAAGCAATGGCAACTTGGGATGTTCAAGTGGGGAATTTCAGAAGTTCAACCAACAGGAAACGTTGATGCTGGTGATCTCATCCACAGATGTTGGGCGAGTCACCAAAATTCCCACAACTGGATTCCTGGGATGGCGATCCAAGCCCTTGGATCTTTCTGGAAAAGTGCCAAAATGTATGGGCTAATGTGGTAAGCCTGAGGATTAACCAACAACCAGGCGGATTTAGACAAGCGAGAATAGGGACTTATTGTTTAGTTGTGCTAATCTATACGTGGGAATATAGTGGAAATGGCCCAGCCATCAACCATTCAGGGATCAATGTTATGTTATCCCGAATAGGGGTGAACCTAAGGATTTATTCCAACTGTGGATTGTGGTTAACATTGGGTTTGCCTCATTAGATGAACCCGATGCCAAGGATCACTAACCACCTCTCAATGATCAACAGACGTGGGCCCAGGGGTGAACCCAAGAATCCAAAATTGACAGAAATTGAAATTTTCTTTACTGCCGTCCCCCCATCATGGTAAATACCTCCACAAACAAATCTTGGTTTAGTAGTGGATCATCTGTTCATTTCTGAGTCCCCAAAAACTTGGGGTATTGAATCAGACAATTGGATAATATCCGGCAATCGCTTGGGTTTACCTGGCAATTGCTTGGGATTATCCACTTTTACCTGGTAACAATTAGAATCAAATCATCATTGCTGGTTGCATCACCATCCCCATCTGAGGCGAGTGCAGCCTGGTGGAAACTCAACACGTCCTTCCTGGACCCGCGCACGTCCTGTAGCACCGTGATCTGGCGTGGAGAGGGGAATGCTGCTAAAAGATGGTTAGGCATGATGGAAATGATTGGGAAAATGTGGTTTTAAGTTTCGTATGCAACTTCAGATTTGATACTGTGTTGAAGGAATAGGGCAGATTTGGTGAGGCAAAATCAATCACAAGATCCATTGAGGATCAAATTTCAATCATACGATAGGCCACTCCAAGCGGTTTCATCTGCAAGCAGAATCCTGGTGGTCTGGTGATTTTTTTCCAAGCTGCCATTGCCCAAGGTTCTGACACATAACTTTTCTTGGACCATGGCCAGCAAATGGGGGTCCCATCACACCTCTTTTGGACGAACCGAACTCGTCCGAATTCATTTTGTTGGTTATTCAGTGTATGGTTATATATGCTCATCTATGGGTTTGTCTGAAAATAGGGGATCTCCCCAAATGGCCCTCTGCGGAAGGGAAAATGATGATAATCCATTGGTATCGGGGGTACTCTATTTTCAGACTAACCCATATAGCAAGATATCCCCATGAAAGGTACAAATGATATCCGCATGAAATGGTCGGTTCGATCCTGGGTAAGTCCCGTCTATCCACTAAACATCGCACTATTGCTGGTGAATTCGGTACTGTATATTGACCTTGCTTAGACCGGGCATAAGTGACCTATAATGAACTAGGAAGTGATGTTCAGTGGGTCATTGGGATATCCCATTACATATAAATTTCATGCAATATTAATTTTAATGGTGATATGACCCAGTATAATCCCAATGGATAAATATAGATCAACCGATTAACCCAGATTATATTTCCAATAGTTTAGTATGAAGTTATCCCCATGTATATCCCATTGAACCCCCATAGGTCAATCCCCACAGGTCATCCTGATTCAGCTGCTGAGCGCCTACGCACCGAGCGAACATTTGGCGCAGCACTTCGCGCCAGTCGTGGCCAGGTGGCCGAAAGGGAGGTGGCTATCATCAAGATGGGCTGGTCAGCAAAAATGGGGGGGTTTATAGGTGGATTCAAGATGATTCAAGCATCAAATGTGGGGGGTTCAGTTCCTGAATGTGACCAAAAAAGTGTGAATTCACCCGCAAAATCGGTGATTAAGCAACAAGGCAAGATGCGTTTTGCCAACCGAAAAGTGGGACACAATGGACATATGATGGATCGTTTGGATCATTTACATCAATCTTTGCCATCCATGAGGCAATATGATCCGCAGTCAAAAAGTTCCGGTCTTGCGAGTAATTGCACTGATATCTAAGATTCGCCATGCTTACCCCTTCACCCACCGAACCTGGACACCGTAGAAAGTCTGGGGGTTCACCACAGGCCGAAAACGGCCAGGCCCCACGAATGATGATGTAGAGGTGATGACAGCGACAAATATGAACAAATCAGAATGGGGATACAGCCAACAGACAACAGACATTGATAAATGCCAGACTTGTGGAACTTGCGAAGAACCTGCCTGGGTGAATCTACCACATCAACTGCAAACAGTCATTGAAATGGACCAGCTGGAGGACTTTCACCATGGAAAGCTGGATTTCTATATCACGAGAAAAAGCAGACCAGGATTTAGCGTACTTCTACCTCAACTTACTGGTGCTTAGCAGGGAATGAGGGAATGACCTATAATAACCATTAATAATCATCCCAGCAACCCCCATTCCTTGCTAAGCACCAGTAAGACAAAGATTACCAATTTCATGTGGTCTACGGCGCTCTGGCATGGACGTCATTGTGATGGTGGGATCGTCGTGCAGCACATGTCAAAGGAAGCTGCGTTAAAAGGTCTGAAATCACGCTTTTCAAATCGGTGGCTTACCATATCCATCAGGGATATCATAGAATCATATTTCTCGAGTTGGTGACTCAATTGTCATGTACTGTATGTCATATATCACATATCTCTATGAAATTCTATCAATACTGCAATATTTGAATAATCTTCTGGATCATATATGATGTAGTTACATAATTAATATACCATACTATCTTTTAGTATAGTTTGGTAATTACCATACATTACCTCATACATTTCCATGCTATCATACATTACCATCCCAGAGGATTCAAATCATCGGTGAACTCCGCGACCAACCCTCGAGGTGGGCGCCCCTCTTGGGCCTCGGCGGTGAAGCCACGATTGCGCTGCTCTTGCTGTGCTGGCCACGTCTGGGAGTTCCTTGGGAAAGCGCCTGGGGGAAGCCGCTTGGGGTGACTCAAATCTTACTGGTGCTTAGTAGGGAATGGGGGTTGCTGGGATGATTATTAATGGTTATTATAGGTCATTCCCCCATTCCCTACTAAGCACCAGTAAGAAGTGGATATAAGTATGGTTGGGATATAAGTATGGTTGGGATATAAGCCCTAGAAGTGGGATATAACCTCCACGACCCAAAAAAAGCGGAATATAAGCCCCATGAATGGGACAACTCGAATTCATAACCCCGATAAGTTGGGATAAAGTGCCCCCTATAACTATGGTCAACTTAGTTCGAACTTCCAAGTTGGGATCTTGGGGGAAAAAAACTGGCAGAGGAGACATGTCCAGAGTTCCAACCAGGTGTCACGGAGATCGCTTCATCTAAATTTTCTCATCTGTCTGTTCAGGAATCACCACAAGGATTTTCTTTTGTGATTCATTACTCTTCTCTCTCACTGAAGCAAAGGGATTTCCAACGTGACGAGTCGTGCTGTTCTATTCCAGTTTTCGTTGCTGTTATCAAGATGCTGCGTGATCAGAAATGGGTGCATGAAGATCTCTATGAATCACGGGTATTTAGGCAACCCCCTCCATTTCGTTGAGCCTTTGGTGGGGTTGAATGGTGAATCTCCGTCAGCGGCAGATCTTGTCGCTTCCCATCCTGCCACTTGTCCTTCGGTGATTTGTTACATAGCTATGGAAAACGGCCCATAGAAAGTTCCAGAATTTATTCGCTGTACCCACAAAGGTTGATTTCAAAATGTGAAATTACCAGATGGTAGGCAACTTGTTCAAATTCACCAGCATGAACCGGTTCCCATCAGCAACATGGAACTGCCGCATGGGATAAAACAGGGTAGTGAATTTCATGTTGGTCAAAACCCCATCTTGCCTTCTCAGTTTGATGACTGACTCTACATGTCCTTGGCGTAAACGCGAATTCTGGTAGCTTCAAATTCCTCGAAACCGATGTTTCAAAAATAAATCAAGACAATCCCCCAAACCCTCATGTTTCAATGAACAGAACCTTCTTTAAACTTGATTAGAAAAAATATTGAGATAGAACACACATGGTTTCCATTGAAAAAAACAGTTCACTTTTCCCATCTTCCAATCACCAGCCTCAAGGTCCTCAGTGCCTTGGCGTTTCATCTGCTGGTTCTGCTGTGCCCTGCGCCGAACTTCGCCGGCGGCTTCTCCGTTTGCTGCGCCGCACGGCTGCTGCTGCTGCTGCCCATGGAGGCGCCCGTTGGAAGGTGGAGAAATGAAGGTGGAAACAGCCGATTGCGGATATCACTGGGAATATTTATCTGTATATATATCTATATATATACACATATGTTTGTTGCTGTTCTTGTTGATTGTTACATTGTTGCTTGTATTGTGTTTTTTGTCTCATTCTTATTATATACAATATATATATATATAACATCAAGAAGTATTGAAGTTTTACATGGGATGATAGGTATACAATGGGATGTATTGATGATATGACCGGGAGATACGGGATGTGATAGGATGACAACTGGACGGATTGTCGCCATGCACAACTTGATGTGTTTTGCTTTTTGGGGAATTAGATGGATAGTGCTTGAGCAGTCAATGGGTTGAGCAAAAATGCACATCTTGACCAGCATTGATGGAGTTGCAAATGACCAAACTGGTGAATGGCGAATGGGAGGTTCATGGACTCATGTTTTGCCATGAGTGGAGACAAAGATTGAGATGCTGCCGAAAACCATGTCTTTTGAGATATGGGATTTGACCTACCAAAGCGGTTATCAAAATCTCCACGAAGTTCAAGCGGTCGAAAGTGTGTAGCTCTGGCAAACGTCCATTTAGCTGGGCGTAAAACCCAGCTGCATTTCCCATCTTATGGTGGTGATATCCCCGATGTTTTCCTATGTAAAATATGTCCAAATTGTTTCCCCGTGTTGGCTCATGTTTAAAACGGCATCGTATTAAAGTTCAGACAAGCTAAGACTACATCAAATAAAATCTTGCAGAATAGTTTATTCCGAAACAAGTCTCCCAAAAAGAAAGACTTCAACACACCAACTAATTGGTCATAGTGGGAGATACTGTATCCAGTTGGAACGTAGCGACCCATAGCAACAGCGAAAAAGATAGCAAAGTGAATTTCTATAAGAATGGTAGTAAAACCATTGTGCCATATTTTGTTGCATTACGAACCCCCATTGGAATCTTAAATATCATACCAAGTTGCTTAGCTATATCCCAGTACATCCCATGTTCTATCTCAAATAGATGAATTTCCCCCATCATACATCATATCCCATTATAGACCCATTTGTATCCCATCAGTTGATCCATTCAGAATTTTTTTCACAGGCAGCGGCACAGTGCCGTTGGAGCCCCTGGGTGGCGCTGGGCGCAGCAGTGTTTGCAGGTGTCATTCCCAGCGGCTCGGCCCTGGGTCACAGATCGGACTGGGAAACGATATGGATCCTCTGGTATTGGGGAAAGATTGCCATAGAAATAGTGGATTGTCCCATTAAAAATGATGAGTTTCCATAGTTATGTTAGTTTACCAGAGGGTATTGGATTGGTTGAAGGGAAAATCTACAGGAAACTGGCTGGATTTTCCCATGAAATATGGGGGTGTCCGGTTTCAATAATCCCTTCAACCAATCCAATGACTTATAAATGGAGGTTTATAGCTGGGAAAATCTGTGTCAATAGTAGATTTTCCAGCCAGCCATGTTTGATGACACCAGAGGGTACCGTCCTGACAATGTGGAACCTTTCGAGGTTTTAATGGGGAAGTGAAAGATTGAAAACAGGGGTCAACTATCAATGATGGATAGTTGACAGTTGACTGTGTTTAACCCCCGAATGGCCAAGTTTGAATGGAAAGATGCTGATTAGTTAATGAGTACAAATTGCAGTACAAATCATGATAAAATGGAGCAAGCTTGGGAGCGGTTCATGGTTTGCATGGTTTGATGGGGGTTTCAAAGATTGTTTAGTGTCGTCTGGTGGGGTTTCAGCGACAGGGGTTGCAGCATTGGATGAGGGCCAACCCCTAAGTTCAGACAGAGCCCTGTAGGGAGTCAACGACGGAAATCATGATTCAATCGTCAAAATGATTGTAACTGATGGATAAATACAGTTTGATGACTTCTTTGATTGCCATTTTGATGCGGGAAAGTAGATTAACCAGCTGAAAACCAATTTTTCTGTGATCTGAAATTGGCAGTGCCTTATGTTTGTTGAAATCATTCATTCTCAACAGCCAACGGTTTGCCCTCGCAGGCACATGTTCTTTCTTACCTTAATGTTCCAAGGTTTGCGGCAACATCGCTTGAACTAGTGTGTTTCTCAAGTGAAAAAACGATGCTGGCAAAACCTTCACTCGCATCGGCACGCGCCTCGCATTTGACCCTACCGAAATGGTTTCGCATATGACCCTACTCCCGTTTGGCAGTAGGGTCGAATGTGAGAAAGTAGCGGCTTTTGCTGCGAAAAAGAGGTCGCGGAGATGAAGATGAGGATGATGATGATGATGATGATGATGATGATGATGATGATGATGATGATGACGATGACGATGACGATGACGATGACGACGATGACGATGACGATGATGATGATGATGATGATGATGATGATGATGATGATGATGATGATGATGATGACGATGACGATGACGATGACGACGATGACGATGATGATGATGATGATGATGATGATGATGATGATGATGATGACGATGACGATGACGATGACGACGATGACGATGACGATGATGATGATGATGACGATGACGATGACGATGACGATGACGATGACGACGATGACGATGATGATGATGATGATGATGATGATGTTGATGATGATGATGATGATGATGATCATGATGATGATATGATGACTTGATGACGAGATGACGGGATGACGGGAGGACGGGTTGACGGGAGGACGGGATGACGGAATGACGGGATGAAGGGTGGACGGGAGGACAGGAGGATGGGATGGCGGGATGACGGGACGATGGGACGATGGGATGACGGGATGATCAGAAGACAGAATGACGGGAGGACGGGAGGACGGGATGACAGGATGAGGGGACGTTGGAATGACGGGATGACGGATGATGATGGTGATGATCGATTAAGTGTATTGAAATGATGATGATGATGATGATGATGATGATGATGATGATGATGATGTTAGTAGAATGTCCCCCCCAATAAACCCTAAATGGCTGGTTGTGAAGCAACCCCCCCTCCCCCCAAATAAACCCTAAATGGGTAGTTGATCACATAGATCTCCTCAGGGGTAGAAAGAGACGAGTAGGCTATGTTGCAACCTTTCAAAGAAAGTTGTAAGTATGATGTTAGTAGAATGTCCCCCCCAATAAACCCTAAATGGCGGGTTGTGAAGCAACCCCTTTCCCCCCCAATAAACCCTAAATGGGTAGTTGATCATAAAGATCTTCCAAGGGGCAGAAAGAGACGAGTAAACTATGTTGCAACCTTTGAAAGAAATTTGTAAGTATGATGTTAGTAGAATGTCCCCCCCAATAAACCCTAAATGGCTGGTTGTGAAGCAACCCCCCCTCCCCCCCAATAAACCCTAAATGGGTAGTTGATCATATAGATCTTTCTAGGGGTAGAAGGAGACGAGTAAGCTATGTTGCAACCTTTCAAAGAAAGTTGTAAGTATGATGTTAGTAGAATGCCCCCCCCCCAATAAACCCTAAATGGCTGGTTGTGAAGCAACCCCCCCTCCCCCCAATAAACCCCAAATGGGTAGTTGATCACATAGATCTCCCCAGGGGTAGAAAGAGACGAGTAAGCTATGTTGCAACCTTTCAAAGAAAGTTGTAAGTATGATGTTATATAGTAGAATGTCCCCCCTTAATAAACCCTAAATAGCGGGTTGTGAAGCAACCCCTTTCCCCCCCAATATACCCTAAATGGGTAGTTGATCACACAGATCTCAGAAAGAGACGAGTAAGCTATGCTGCAACCTTTGAAAGAAAGTTGTAAGTATGATGTTAGTGAATGTCCCCCCCCCAATAAACCCTAAATGGCTGGTTGTGAAGCAACCCCCCCTCCCCCCCAATAAACCCTAAATGGGTAGTTGATCANCAATAAACCCTAAATGGCTGGTTGTGAAGCAACCCCCCCTCCCCCCCAATAAACCCTAAATGGGTAGTTGATCACATAGATCTCCCCAGGGGTAGAAAGGGACGAGTAAGCTATGTTGCAACCTTTGAAAAAACATGGTAATTATGATGAATAGCTGTTTGCAGCTGATTCTTGGAGTTGAGACATCGCACGAAACCCTGTGTTTTCTCGCATGAAGTGGCTGTTTCTATGATGAAGTACTGTTTACAGCTGATTCTTGGAGTTGAGACATCGCACGAAACCCAATGTTTTCTCGCATAAAGTGGCTGTTTCTATGATGCTTCAGTTCAGGTAGGGTCGAATGTGAACCGGGAAATGTCCATTTTTGCTGTAAGGGTTGCGTANGCTTCAGTTCAGGTAGGGTCGAATGTGAACCGGGAAATGTCCATTTTTGCTGTAAGGGTTGCGTATTTTGATTTCAGTAGGGTCGAATGTGACGCTGCGTGGGCTGAATTGTAGTAGGGTCGAATGTGAGTATTCAGTAGGGTCGAATGTGACGCTGCGTGGGCTGAATTGTAGTAGGGTCGAATGTGAGTATTCAGTAGGGTCGAATGTGAGGTCTGTACCCTCGCATCTGGTTGTGAACCATTCAAATCCGATGTTTCTCGTTCTTTCCACATAAAAACCCACATCCATCCACATGTTGCTACGTTTATTGCTTCAAATCCCAAATCTTCCCCTTGAAAATCCATCCCAGGTGCCGCCTCAGCTGCCTACGGCGCCTTGGCTTTCAGCGTGCTGCAGGGCCTCTGGAGGACGAAGACGACCACGACCACGACTACGACGGAGGTCACAGCGTGGGAGTTGGGAGGCGAAGTCCAATTAAAAACAAGTTAATAATGGCTAATAGTTAATGATTTGTGGTTAACAATTGGATATTGCATGGTTATCCCCTGGGAATCAAACATGGCAAGGTGGGAAATCTCCGAACTAAATGACGTTTTATAGCTGGGAACATCATCGAACTAAATAGAGGGATATTCTATTGCTATGTTTGATTACCAGGGGGTAATGGATGATGAATCCCTGTCCGCTCATGGATTATATGGTTAATGATGAATAATAATGGCTTATAATGGCGCTTAATGGTTGATGATGTTTTTCATGGTCAACAATGATTTATGGTGGCTAATCATGCTTGGTAGCCACTAATAATGCTTGATAGTGGGAACACCCCACAAACCATGGTTTAGTAGGCGATGAAATCACATATTGGAAACCAGACAGTGGGTGTGTTTAAAACTAGGGGAGCGATTTATTGTTATCCATCGTGAGACATTGATGGTTTGTTCTGGGTTACTAATGATGTTTTTCATTCTGATGGGTAGGGATGATTCTGGATGATTCTAGGGGTTGCTGTGCTACGAACCTACCACTTGAGAATGATTTTTTTTAAATAACATTTATGATAACATTACTTTCTTTTAGTGGGTATCCGCATTATGGATGCTTGTGTGGGGTACTATCGAATATTCCTTATGATCTACATACTGTTGATTATGACCCAATCATTCAATTATCTATGATTACCAGCTCAGATCATGACATACTCTCACACAAGATTGGTCCCACGCTGGAGATGGTGGGAAGAATGGATGAGCAACACCCTTCCAAGAAAAAAATGTGCAACAGTAGGTGGATGTCTATGTACCGAAATGGTGGTTTTCACTCACAAGAAGTTGATTTTAACCAACGCATCGGCTATTTTTGTCAATTCCATTCTTCGGACCAGAACTGGTTGGTGCAACTGGTTTGCCTGGATGTTTCATCCACATGTTGGGTCTAAAAATGATGTAATTAGTTTTCTTGGATGGGCAGCCAGTGATGTATGGAGCAGCATCCACTTACTTCCAATCATCACATGATTGGCTACGCATGACCTTCCTGAATGATGGAATGGCTCATGCTATAGCTTTGAGTGTCCTCGAAAAAATCCATGACTCCATTCGAAGCTGTTCATTTCGAAGTTTAACCCTGCCCTCACTTTCCTCACTGTCCCAGTTTCCAACACCAGGCCATGACCTTCAGTACCTTTGTGTCGCTCCTGGTTTTGACCGTCGTCTATGCCTTTCTGCTGCCGGTGCTGGGGCTGCAGCACATGGCTTCCTGCTCCATGCCACTTGGAAGACTGAAGTGGTGAAGAGTGGACTTGGGATAATATTAGTAATGGCAATGGAATAATAAACGACCCATATTGTGATGGTTTGCACCAGTATTTCATCAACCAAGAAAGAAAAAGCATCACTAGGAGAAACATGAATGGAATAATATGACTGGTTGATTTCACCAGCACTTTTTGAGGGCTTGATCATCAACCATAGGGATCTTTGTGAGAATAGCGGGGATTGAATCATCAGTAGATGGTTATAATTGGGGTCAACCTTGGATGGATACTTTAAAAACAATGAATATTCTGCCATAAGTGGGGATACCCTCTGGTAATCAAACATGGCAATGGAAAATCCAGCATTTATAGTGGATTTTCCCAAAAAAACCTCCATTTATAAGGGATTTCCAATTGCCACGTTTGATTACCGGAGGGTATTTACAAATACTTGCGAAGCGGTTAGAATTTTGTGTCGGTGCAGGGTGTCAAAGAATGTCCATGATACTAGGGATATAACTTGATACAACACAACAGTACTTGAGGATGAAACAAGGATTTATGCATCCAAATTGGTGGGTAAACGATTTTTTCACGGAAATGTGTCTAGTGCGAAAAAGGGGTTAGTTTACCTTCCTGTAACAAGGTAGGAATTTCACTTGATACTACAGGGATATTAGGGTATTAATACTGGGGTAAAATCGTGTGGTATAGCACTTGCTATAATGAGTTAATCTAGGTTGAAACATGTTGAAAACCAACCAGTCAGGAGAAAACAGCAATTCTCAGATGCACCCCAGCAGCCAACAGCGACCTGTGAGGTATGCGAATCTAAAGCACTACGGTGGCTCCAACCATTTGGTCGTTCCAACAGGGCTGCTGCAGGAGCCAGAGCTCATCGGTGGAGTTGTGCTGGGTGTTCCCCAACTTTTGGGATAGTTGGTATGTGGCCATTGGTCAAAGTTATTTATCGCCATTTATCGCCTGACTTTGGACTAGAAATCGCCACTGCTTTCTGGCTTCTTCAGTCATCTCCAGGTAGACTCTCATCCATCTTTGTGTGTGGTTCATTCCCCTGCATTCCCTGCATTTTTCTTGGGGGTTGAAGATTCCAGAGTTCCTTTGGGCAACCCTCATTTTATCGGTTCGATCCATGTCAGTTCATTGTCATCCCATTTTGGTCATGAAAATCCTTTGCGTTTTCAATCACCCATTCCATCAAATCGATGGCTTCACTTCCCTGTTTTCGTTGCTTCTCTTCCCATGTTTCCTTGGTTCGATTCATCCTCACAGCTTAAAGAAACCCAACGACCCAAAACCAACCCACCTCCATCATATATGTGTGATAGTTGAACCAAAAAACAACATTGTGGGCAGGGGCTTTATATCTTGCTATTTTCCCATGATATTCCCAGGATTATCCCATTGTTAACCCGTCTTATCTTCAGTAAGCATCATGAACCAAGAATTGCCAACAGCAACCAGCACATGCCAATTATATATTCCTAGTATTGTCCCATTGTTAACCAATATTATCTAACATGCCAATGACACTTTCACTATATCACCAGGATGTCCCCCAGGACTGGTTCCACGACTTCCACGGCCCTTGGGGCCCCGCCTTCGGCGGTGCCTTGTGGCGCCTCGACGCCGTGGACGGCGCCGCGGCGCTAACGGCGCGCAACGCGTGGACCGCCGTGGAGCCGCCGCTGGCCGTGGAGCTGCTGCGGAGCAACGGCCACAGCGGGAGGCGGGGCGAGTTGCGGAGGAGTGTCCATCTCAACAGGGGTAGCAACAGTCGTTACATGTCATTAATTACTAGATATACTATAGATATACTATAGACTGTATTTTATTTACTAGGATGAATATTAGGTATCAAGCCATATAAACATTACTCTAATTTATTTCCCATACATTTTGTAAGGATTGGATATCAACTATAATAGGATTGGTCGTTCATCCCATCTCCCTGCCATTAAACATCCCCATTGTATGGTCCCCAATATGTGATTTCATCCCCTACTAAACCACAGTGACTTTTGGGGGTGTGTTGCATATCAGTTTGAATGGACCACATTCGATTAGTCAACATAACGTAAAGATTGGGACTATTGGACTGAAAATATTGTCGAACGGGAAAAATATAAGGTACTGTAGTATATGTAGGGTCATACTCAGGGGAGACAGTAATGCAATTTGATCGCAATGATGGAAATGAATTGGCATTGCTTAGACTGTTCAAAAACTATGGTACAGTAGAAATCAACCAATGAAAGGGCCATATACCAAAGGAGTTGGCCTTATTCATCATGCAACATTAAAAGGTGACAAATATATACAGGCCTTGCAAGGGATTAAGCTGACGGTCAGCAAACGATTCAACCAGCGACAACGACAAAGCACATCTTCTAGCCAACCACGCTGGCAACCCTCACTGGGGGACTTTTTTCAGGGTGACAGACTGGTTTCCAGCTATGATCCTCCGGATATGACGGGATCGGAGGACAAACAAGACCTCCGGTATTATCCTCAGACTTGGTGCTGTTGTTGAGCCCGAATCCGAAGAAATAGATGGGTTGATGTATCTGATATTGTCAATCCGAAGACATGATGGGCCAATGATGGTTAATGATGGTTGATGTATCTGATATTATCTAATTATGAAATATCAGGGGGTTGCTGAACTCATCGGAATTTGAAGTTCCCAGGCAGTTTGCCGCCTACTACGCGCGACTCGAATCCTTAGAGGTGGGCTGAGCCATCGGTGATGAGTTGCCCCACCCAAAGCTCCCAGTAAAATGGAGGTTTCCTAAAATAGGGGTACCCCCAACTCATCCATCTTAATCTTAATGGGATTTTCCATTATATACCATCAATTTTGGGGTACCCACATTTCAGGAAACCCCCAAATATCAAATTAGGAGATGTAAAGAGCCCCAAAGAAATCAACCATCAACTACCCACCTGGTGTCAGTTTTCCCTGAAATACAATTGTCAAATATAGATGTGTACAAAATATACAGCTGAAATTGTATACAAATAATTTGCAGAACATATTACAACATACTATCCATCAGAGTCTTATTTCAAAATACCATTTCAACAGATTTCAACCATATATATACATGCATAACTGCATAACATAGTAAAATGTATTACATACTATACACAAAAAAACATATCAGCCATTCATTCATCAGCCAATAATGTAGTATGGTATGATACTGTCATATCATATTTTAACAGCATATTTATCATAGTCACTGCATATAAACAATTATTAGATGCACAGATATTAATAGATATGCATAGCTATCCATCATCAGCCATGGTTCAATACCCATCAACCCATAGATATGAAAAATAATGAAAAATACCATATCATCCCATCATCCATCCCATCCAGGCTGCTGGCGTCAGTTCCTACAGCCCGACGCTTCCGTTGGTCTTCCCCGCCTTCGAACTGCGCCGCGCCCTGCGCGCGACGTCCGAGGGATGGCGCGCCACGCTGACGCGGCTGCCGCGACGGCTGCGGACGCCCGGGGAATGGCGGGACTTCCCGGGGACGCAGGTGCGGTTTGGGATGGGAAAAAGGGTGGTGATGACCAAATGATGATGGTTTCATGGTGGTTTTTAAGCTTTAACCAACAAGATGATGGTTTCATGGTGATTTTATGATTCAATGATGGTTTCATGGTGGGTTCCACCCAACAAACATGGTGCGCGGTGATTGATTTCTTTGATTTCTTTGATTTTTGGAAAGGGTTTTGTTTTTTTGGGGGAAAGTGCTGGTTGATGGTCACCACAAGACAGTAGGTTAAATGATGATGTAGCCAGCAAAGATGTAGCCAGATGGACTTTGCATAGTGGTTTAACCAACAAAATTAATCAACGAAGATTGTGTCTTCATTGATTTTAGTGGGCTCAACTGGGACGCAACAACGAAAACTTATAGTTTGAGGGTTGGGTTGACCAACAAACATTGTGCTTTGAGGCGAGACAAAATTGACAGTGGGTGACATTCCTTGATGTATCCCAGGCAAGGAACCGCCCAGTGGTGAATGAACGACAGAGAAGTGTCGCTTCAGCGAAGAAAAATGATTTCCTTGCATGAAAAGTTCCATTGTTTGTGTTTCATAGGACTGCCATGTGGAAAGTTGACCTTACTATTCATGCCTATCTATTTCTTCTTTTTCTGACTACGGATTAGGTTTCTTACTTTTGCCCATGACGATGCATAGTAACGACAATAATGCTGGGAAATCATGATAAAATCCGTGCTCAAATTCTGGTGGCAAACCCATTTTGCCAGCATCATTTTCCCATATGTTCCCCCTTTCTTACAATCATAGCCTCAGGTTTGATTGACGCTGCAGGTCGATAGATCCATAGAAAGATCGATAGGTAGATAGACCCAGATAGATAGACCGATGGATAGATACATATCGGCGATATGCATGCCCAATTTTGGGAGATATATATACACATTCTACTGATCTACCATGTGTAATAGTAAACCACAGTTAACCGTGCTTTTTCATGTGCTTTATAGTTATTGGTAAACCTCACCAACATGATACATATACCGCTCATACATCATATACCCATCAATTCTTCACAACACCAAACGCTCCACAGAAACTGTTCGCAGGTGTACCTTTGGTCCAACGGCAGCTGCAGCGATGAGTCCTTGCAGAGGTGGTTGGAGACCGAACCCCCATGGTGGCTTACAAAGATCCCTGGCAGAGAAATGAGGGATAGTGGGGATAGTTGGGAGTGCATCCCATGGGAAGTGATGAATATAGCGCATAGAAAGGATCCATTGACTGGGGATTTTCCACATTGTGCGGTGATGGCGGTTGCATTGCCAAGATACCTGGCCGGATTTGGGTGTTCCCGGGTGAGTTGACCAAGAAGAATGGGGAATTGCCTGGTAAATCGGGATGATACGGGCATAAAAACCGATGGTAAGTGGAAGATAGGAAGTTGGAAAACTATATGAAAAGTACCGTTGTTAAAGGGCAAAAATTGAGCGGGATGAAATTGGATCTAATGAGTGTTAATGGGGAATAGATGGTGATACGAATTTAAGAAAACCTTGCAACCTTGCTGAATGGCAAGTTGGTAGCTTCTGAGCCGCAAACTCGGGAAAACAAAAGCTTTGCCGACTCGAGTTGATCGGCATGATGACCCCAAGTAGCTGCCGGGAGTCATCAACCATTGGCTGGAATTCTTGACCAAGTGTGGAGTGGTTGGAAGAAAAGCCACAACTTTTTAACGGCAACAAAACCAACAATATGTGGCATCTAATTTCATAAAGATCCCTGGCGGTGGGTGAAGACCTGAAAACCATTTAGGACTTGTGATCTTGACTTTGGAAATACGGTGGAGCCAAGATGTTGATAAGTTGCAAGAAACTACCCACCAACATTGTCCTGCAACTCATTGATTTGGTGAATCCATTTCATCCCCTCGTACGCGGATGTATCCACCAAGCAGCTCACTACAGTCTCTATTAAACACGCATGACAATGCAAAGGTCCCAGGCAAAATCATCTATGGATTAAGAATTTACCATTGCCATGTCGGATTACCAGGTGCTTGTAGATCATGTATGATTCCTGTTATTGTTGTTTCCCCTCAAATAATTGTCACTGAATGCCCTCGTAGTGGTTCTTTTTGCCCCAGATCAGAGATGGTTTATCAGCATTGTTATTGCTTCAAGACACCATTCGATCAGGGTGACTCATAAATAACTAGAGCACCATTTCACAACCTGAACAGGACTGATGGTCAGTGAGGGAAACTCCAGCAAAAATCACCAAAGATTTTCGGTTGGTGAGTTGCAAGAACGGGCTATCACCAGTTTGGGATTGTTAGATCACCATGGAGATTCCCGAAACCCGCCACTGAGGCTTTTGCTGCCATATCCTTATCCGCTGCTGCCCGACGATGACACTGAGATTCATTGCAGCAGCTGACAAGAATGAAAGGGCGTCCTACTGACAAGGTGGAGTAGTTAAAAGGGAGAACGTAACAAGGAAACACAAGCAGATTGACCAATAACTGAATCTGTGGACGCCTTGGCAACTGGTAGGTGAAAAAGGCCAGTTGTGCGATAAATGGAGGAACATCTGATATTCAGCAAACATGAGCCTTTCTGAAGGATATCTAAGGATTGGCCATCATCGCCATCACAATCATAGTATGCTTCCTGGGCGTTACGCTGCTGTTGTTAGTTACTTGATCCAAATGATCATTGGACTACGTGATGACACACCAGTCCAGGGATGACATCATGTTTTTTGCCCCGGCACCTTGTGATATCTATTTCTGGGTTTGTGATATGGGCTCAAGAACTGGGACTACTTCAAAATGGCAATTTCCCCTGGAAAATGATGACAAGCCATTCGATTTGGGGACGGTCCAAATTTCGTATCTGGGATGCCTGCTTCCGAATCGAACCAATTTTTTGGTTGATGCCCGGTCCACTCTCTTCCATCATCCTTCTCATGGCATGCAATCAAATCGGCGTGCGCGAAAGCTCAAGCTTTCAGGTCTCAAAAGTTGATTTTGTGCAACTGATCCTTCAAAAGATGCTAACCCATACCTTCCCACCCACATAGCCGCACGCGTGAGGATGAAATCCTGCAAGCAGTTGCCTAGCCTCCAAGAGTTGTACCAAACACCAACAGCCGGCATCGTATTTCATAGTGTTTCAGTTGCTTCCTTTAGGATTGGCTGGTCGAAACCATCAACCAAGCAAGCAGGTGTTGAGTTAAAATATGTAGCATGTTGCATCTACTTGTTCTTTGGAGTTTTTCTTGTTTTCAATCTTGCAACATCCTGCAACAGTTCATCACCAGGCGCAGAAACAAAAAAGCCAGTTGCCATGCCGCACGCTTTGTCCGGTTTGCCATGCCAACAGCTTAGGCGCTCAGGGCCCTACCAACGATGTCCCTGATAATGACGATGATGATTATTATTATTATTATTATTATTATTATTATTATTGTGAGGAGGAGGAGGAGGAGGAGAATGGCCACCCATATACTCTGTTGAAGGGTTAACGTGTTTGGGGTTATACCAACTGGCTTTTTGGGGATTATGAACTAACCCATACATGAGAATATCTAATTACTCGCCAACCAGTACAATGAGATGGGATAGGTGTATTTTTACTGGCTGATTTGCTTAGAATGGCCCGATAGTATGCTCGCTTCTATATCCTGTGGCTCCGACGAGTTCGAAGGTAGCGTTTGGATGATGGCAGAATTCCATGATGGGCCTTGCTTCCACTTCCGGGTATGTACCAACATGGGCTATCCTCCCCACATTCTATGGGACTTTTGCCCATGGAAAATTGAGTCAGAACCCCATCAAAATCATGGCAGAGTAGCCATCACTGTTTCGGAGTCAAGGCCCCAGCTGTTGCTCCTACCCAGAGCCCTTCAAACTCAACTGGTCGGAACTTGCTTCAGAAAGCAGTTAATCAATCCAGATCAAACCCACCCTAGAAACTCATGCCTTTGAACTCTATCCAGATGCCTTTATGTTTCCAAATCCCTAGAAATTTGGGTCCTGGAAAACAGGGAGCACGAAGACTTTCCCAGTGACCAAGCCATCACTTCTGGCCTACAGGCCGCAGCTGCTGCACCCCCAGCATCAACAGGCCAAGTCGTGGGAAATCAAATCCAGAACCAGAGCCGACAAAATTGGTCACGTATAATGCTGGTCGCAAAAACTGGTCACTTCTATCACGTTGAATTTACTATTGACCATCTGCGAAGATGCGGAAACCCAGAAACTGTTTCATATGATGATGGTGAGGATGAATGCGTGGAACAGAAGCCTTCGAGATTGTTTCTGAAAATAGGATTTAGCAAGCCCTATGCTGTCACAATGATTTCACAGGCTGAGGTTTGGTGCCATGTTTTTCAACCACGGCCCAGGAAAGCTCATAAAGCGTGATATTCCTATGTGTTACTGCTGAAATATTCTCATTTTCAGTGGTTACATCTGAACTTTCTTGTTTGTTGTTTTTAACATGATCTTCAAGACCCATCGCTGGTTGATGGTTTCTTTATGTTTATATGCATGTTTATTCATCTGTATTCCCGAGAGCGTTTGAGCGAAGGGTTCTTCTAAAAGTTGGATCTGCATATCTTCACATCTTCACATCATCACATCTTCACATCCTCACATCTTCACATCTTCACATCTTCAC
>BGPT01001129.1:18049-43539 GCA_003297045.1 Symbiodinium sp. clade C Y103
AATGAGTAGAAATGAGGGAGTAAATTTTCGTCATCCGTTTGCCCAAACGGACGACACGGATAATCTCACAAAACATTGGCCCTGCGCAGTCAAAACGCACTTTCCCGGGCAGCACACCCGTCCTGGCCGTATTTATATATATATACATTCATATGCATGATATGTATATATTAATAACTATATAGATGTAAGATATGTATATGAAGTAATGTAGTATATATATATATATACATATATTTATCTGCAAGTGTATATATATATATACATATGTTTATGTTAATATATTTGTATATGATATGTATACATTATATATAAAAATGTATATGAAGCTAAATATGTATCTATATAGAATATGTATATATATATATATTTATATATATAAATATATGTATTTATATATATATATATATGTATGATATGTATCTAAGTGCATGTATGATATATATATATATATAAATGTGGTGTATATATATGTATGATTGATGTATATAGGTATGATGTATATATGTACATATCTATGATTATATATGCATATATATATATATTGAAATGTATGATGTATACATGTATAAATATATATATATACTTAAATGTATGATGTATACATATGTATGTGTATGACACACACACATTTATATACATATATATATATACACATATGTATATCTATACATATCATACATATATATGATGTAAATATACACCTCTCATTACCTCTATATAGAGGCATTTGTTATATAGATAGATAGATAGATAGATAGATAGATATTATATACGTGTGTGTAGGTGCACAAGCATAAAGGAGATAGGATCACATAGGTATGTGTAGGTACGCTTTGAGTATGTAAGCTGCATACAATGAGTGGTAAACCATGTGTGAGGTATGCTATATGAAGCACATAAACAGGTTTTGGGTAGAAATATACAGCTAGACAGGGTCCTGTGACGNGGTATGCTATATGAAGCACATAAACAGGTTTTGGGTAGAAATATACAGCTAGACAGGGTCCTGTGACGAGGTTGTGGCTCTCAAATGTGGCAAATAACGCTCAAATGGAAGGCTGTGCCTCCAAAATGCTGTAAATAGCGTACAATTGGGAGCCGTCGACTCCCAAATGCTGCAAATAGCATGCAAATGCGAGGTTCGGGGGGAGGGGGGGGGGTGGGGGTCCGGGGACCGGGCTCGTATATATATATATATATATGTGTATATATATATATATATGTGTATATATATATATGTATATATATATATATACATATGTATATATATATATGTATATATATATATATGTATATATATATATGTGTGTGTGTACTGACTACCTGGTAGTTTCAAATCCTGTGAGCGAAACATTTCTTACTCGATTGGGTTCAACATCCCATTTCATGGAACATGTCAAGCATGTCATCACATGTCATCAGGCCACTCGCCAAATCATTGCTTCAATCAAATGTCACCTGCCCCACCCTGCCCCTATCTGTCATCTGGTTGGGAAAGTCAATTCGTAGCTCCAAGTGGCTCCCCATTTCATAGGGAACATGGACAATTTAAATACTTGGCTCCTAACAGCTCTCCCCATTCACCACTGGATAGCGCTGGTTGCATCCGTCACAACCGCAACCGCAACCGGCGAGATGGGCTGCCCTACCAAGGCTGAACCCACTTGTTGTGGAGCGATCTCTTCTCTCCCTGGCGAAGCTTGCAAATGGTGAGCCGTTTGACACCAAAAGAGAAAAGGTCTCAGTGACAATTCTTCGTATTTGTAGTAATGGGGATGTTGCTGTTCTATCTTTTTGGGGCGTACCATCAATTGTTGCTAGCTACCCTCGTGTTGGATACAGTCCAGAGAGGAGTATAAATCAAAGCCCAAAGAGACGAGGGCAAATTGGATGGTCATCATATAAGTTGGGATTAACTATATTCAATGGTCTTGCTTAAGGGTATAAAAGCTAGAGGAAACCATTGCTTTTCCCATCAAATATGGTGCCTGCAAATGCAAACTGAAACATTAACTTGTGGGATTACATTATAAGCATTGACTGCTCTGACCCAAAAAATTCAAGCACTCCCCCCCGCACAGACAAAAAAATCATAGCGATTGACTTGCCCAAAACTGGAAGCCAAGTGAGTGACTCAGTCATCTGAACACTGGGAGTCAGCAAGTGGAACCTGCTCTTACTTGGTCAAAGGCTTTGCGAGTTCCCTGAAGCTGTGCCGTGGTGAAGCCTGGCGCTGCATGGTCCAGTCATATGGTGAGAATTTCATGGTAGTTTAATCGGATTTAATGTGCGCATAGTAATGGAATACAATGGGCATATAGTGGGAATGATACTTTAGAATGGAAATGATTTCACATTGACATACCCGCATTCTTTGCCACGGACTGACATTTTGTTTACCTTTGCTACCCTCTGGTAAACTAACATAACTCTGGGAAATCACAATTTTTAATGGGAAAATCCACTATAAATGGGCATTTTCAATAGCTATGTTAGTTTACCAGAGGGTAATGTTTCTGATAATGTAGTATCTGGCAAGAGCAAATCCGCAAGTGTCATGGGAAAGTTCATCCCTTCCCCCCTACAAGGTGGGCCCCCCGAGTTGTAAGTTGGTTCCTTAACCCCATTCAGAGAGTATCTTACAATCAGTCGCATGGCTTGCTGGAAATTCCCCCAGCTGGCCGTGAAGCGCGGTCCTTCAGACGCCCGGTGCGCCGCAAGGAAGCGGAAGTACTGCGGCAGTGTCAGCGCCTCAGGCGCGAGGCAGAAGTTTTCTGGGACCGCGTTGGAGGGTTCTCTAACCTTGAAAACGATTGTCTATATATCTATATTAAAAATATATATATATGTATATCTATTTATATGTATATATATATATAAATATGATTATAAATATAGATATTTATATAAATAGAAATATGTATATGTACATATTTTCTAAAAAACCAGTCTCCTCCATTGATATACTGTATCTTTTTGATTGGTGATGATATCCCAAATGGGTTTGTCTGGAAATAGAGGTTCCCCAAATCAACTAGTGAATCCCCCAGGTAGCCATAGATTGGACATCTCATGTCGTTGGATATGCATCCCATTCTACACATATAGTATCATAGTATATACCCATATACAGAATTTTCCATTTTTCCGTTGAATACCATCCCCCCAATCAAGATAGACCCTGCAAGAGAAGGGGTTGGTAAGACATCCATGTTAAGCCGACACCTCAAATGTGGCAACATCAGCCATTTCCCAAGTCCCCATTTTGGATCAGTGCGGTNTGGTAAGACATCCATGTTAAGCCGACACCTCAAATGTGGCAACATCAGCCATTTCCCAAGTCCCCATTTTGGATCAGTGCGGTAGTCAATAATTTGCCAGATTCCTGGTCAAATCAAATCCCATTTTTTGTGGTTATCCTCAGGAAACATGTTCTATACATAGCTATATGGCAAAATGGCCCATTGAGTTCGCAATGATTTCCCTATTGAGAACGGTGATTTTCCATANGTGGTTATCCTCAGGAAACATGTTCTATACATAGCTATATGGCAAAATGGCCCATTGAGTTCGCAATGATTTCCCTATTGAGAACGGTGATTTTCCATAGCTATGTCACATTACCAGAGCGCAACCCACTGTTTTAATGAGATACACTTTATACCATATACTTGACCCCATCGTTGTTGGAATCCCTACTAAACCCCANGCTATGTCACATTACCAGAGCGCAACCCACTGTTTTAATGAGATACACTTTATACCATATACTTGACCCCATCGTTGTTGGAATCCCTACTAAACCCCATACACTAATCAGGATCCAACATTATTCATATATGTGTACCCGCAGAGCGGGTACAATGTATATACTTGTATATATGTATATATATATATATGTGTATATATATATATATCTTTATAGTTGCACTTTTTTAATATATTTATATACCATTGAATGATACTACAGAGTTGTACTAATCCCATGAAAAAAAATGTCTAAATCCCCATTGAAGGGCAGTTCCCTTCTGACCAAAAAAATGCCCCGCTGGATGGCGAAAACTTCTTCCCCGCCTTCATAGTCAACCTGGAGGCGGTCAACGTTTCGAAGACGCTTCGCTACCAGCCATGGCAGGGTCCATCTGTTGGGGGGATCGTCTCCAGTAAAACTCACATAGCTATATGGAACATGGCCCAAAGTTTAGATGATTTACCTTTAAACATGGGGAAATGTCTGATAGTTATATTAGTTTACCAGAGGGTAGTCTCTCAATATCGAGAGTGATGATGAAGCCGTTGATAGAATGGGGCACCGTATAAATCAGGCAAAACCACTTGGGGCTTGGGGGCTTGTCTTTCATGGAAACATGGATCTCGTTGGGATATCAAAAATTAGACGGAAGTATATGGAAGTCAATTCCTCGTCAGTGGCAACATGCCATCAACCCATCCACAAAATATCACGGTCAAGTCTGATCAGTTACCCAGGCTCTGGACATACTATTTCAGCCACCAACCATATTAGATACGATCTATTTTTTTCTGCGGGAAAGTGGGATCTTTTCAAGCCATATTCAAAGATACAATGTGATACTGTTGACATGGTTGGTGAATTCAACCTACCGAATGGAGGGTGAGTCATGATACTGGGGATGCCACGAGCAAAAATGTGCTTGTACCAACCGCTGGTAGGGGGGCTCGACATATTTAAATCCATCTCCCACTTAAAAACGGGCTTAAAAACGGGATATCACTATAATATATATATATATATGTATAGATATATATATATATATATATCTATCTATATCTATATATATATCTATATGTATATGTATATGTATATGTATATGTATATGTATATATATATATATATGTATAGATATATATATATATATATATTTATATATATATATATATATATATTACATATATATGTATATATATATATATGTGAAATCCAACCAGTTCGTGATGTGGTCCATTCACAGTTGTCAGATCCTTCCGTGCGAAGCCGGGGAAGGCTCGAGGACGTGCCTGTGGAGGGCCGGGGGNNNTGTGGAGGGCCGGGGGCGCTTGTGCCATAGGCTGGCAGCATTCGGTGTGGTCACTGGAAAAGGCAGCGCGGCAGCTGCTGGGCTTTGGGAGGAGGATTCGTGGTGGTGCTGCCAATCTCATCATTTGAGATTGGTAGCGGAGCCGGGTAGCTCCGTGAGGGGCCCCGGCGGAGAAGGATGTCAGGAGATGGAGGTGGAGATCCCCGTGGAACCGGCTTGGTTCCAAATCAGCTGGCTATGCTGGTGCCTACATTCAATCCTGCCACTGACTCAGTGGACACCTGGACTCAGAAAGTTGAGATGCTGTTAGCAGCCTGGCCGGAGACCAAGTTGACAGAGCTTGCAACAAGNAATCCTGCCACTGACTCAGTGGACACCTGGACTCAGAAAGTTGAGATGCTGTTAGCAGCCTGGCCGGAGACCAAGTTGACAGAGCTTGCAACAAGGCTCGTCTTGGGATGCCAGGGTACAGCCTTTCAAAAACTGCAACTACATAAGGATGAGGTGCAGAAAAATGAGGTCAAGGCGATCAAGAGGATTGTAAAGCTTGTTGGAGGATCATGGGGCCAAGTCCCACTTGAACAGAAGTTTGAACTGGCTGAGAAGAGCCTCTACAGAATCCAACAACGAAATGATGAGACCGCAGATTCATACCTAGCAAGGATGGATGTTGCATGGACTGAGATGCTCTCCCGTAAGTTCTCCTTGAGTGAACTGCAGGCGTATGCGACTCTTCGGACCAGCAGGTTGAATCCCGAGGACAAGAAGCGCGTGGTAGTCGAGTCGGGGGCCGAGAGTTCCGGTGTCCTGGAGATGAAACGGGTGACAGCAGCCATCCGTATGCTCGGATCCAGCTTCTTTCAGGATATGACTGGTGTGAAGAGGGATGGTAAAAGCAAGGTCTATGATCAACATACCATGGTTGTGGATGAAGATGAACCTGAATATGAATCATACTACATGCATGATGAAATCGATGATGAGACTCTGGAGACATTTGCCGCAGAACATGATGAAGATGGGGCCATGATTCTTCAGTTTGAGGAAGCGGTATCGGAGGTGGTTCAGAATGACAATGAGTTAGCAGCCCTGTTTTCCACTTACCAAGATGCCAGGCGACGTCTGAGTGAACGCGTTCGTGTTCGTGGATTCTGGCCAGTTCGCCGTGGGGGTGGAAAGAAGGGTGTGAGCAAAGGAAAGACCTTCAGCAAGAACAAAGGATCCAGTCTTGCCCAACGCATAGCTAACAGCCATTGTCGGTTGTGCAACCAGAAAGGGCATTGGAAACGCATGTCTGGTAATGGGGATTAAGGATAGTGGGGTTAGGCATAATGGGGTGCAAGGGGATAGGTATAAATGGGGTAAAGCATGGAACACAGCCGTTGCCCAACGTTTCGGCCAAATGCTCAGGTGTTGCCTGTTGCCCCAAAGTGAGTCCGTCCTGAGTGCAAAAAAAGTCCCTGCCCCATGTCTGTAGTGCCAGCCCAATCTAAGTCACAAGTTCAAAGCAATGACACCGATGTGAAATCCGATGTTTGTTTTGCATCAGCAGGCACCACAGGAATTGTCGACCTCGGTGCATCCCAGACAGTGGTCGGAAGTCAGCAAGTGAAGGAGATCATGGAGGGTCTGCCTCCGACCATTTGTTCCAAAGTGTATCGCATAGCTTGTAACTTAGTGTTCCGCTTCGGCACCCATCAGACTTTGACCGCACAGCATGCTCTCATGATACCAGTGAAACATGAATGGTTTCAAGTTGCTGTTGTTCCTGGAAACACTCCTTTCCTGTTGTCTGCCACTTTTTTGAAACAAATTGGTGCTGTGATTGATGCTTCTGAGAATACTTTGTGGGGTAAGATGTTTCAAAGGTATATTCCAGTTTCGATTTCCAGTCGCAACTTGATGCTGTTAGATATCAATGAGCTTTGGTCAGAGCCACGCCATGTGGATGCCGGACACGTGTTGCACAGTCCTCCTGACACCCTTGCAACATCCGAACACCTTGACTCGTTCCGTGAGAGCCCAAAATGCGATGAGAATTGGCGGCAACCAGCGAATCCATCAATTTCCCAATTTCAGTTTCCTGTGACTACTCCCGAGACTCCAGTGAATTCCCAGGTCATTCAACTCAGCACATCACGCCCACACATATCAACACAGGTCATGCCAAGGTTTCAGAATCACACACCAAACAATTGTGAAGCCGATCACCCTGAGTTGACCAGCGCAATGATCAGCGACTGCTCTCATGATTGGCCCAAGAGCAGTGATCCACCATCGTGCCAGCAGTGTCAAATCGCACCACCTGTCCAGTGCAATGTCCAGTATTCTTCAGAAAATGAAGAGAGCCATGTGCAGCGCTCCAAGGAGAGCGAGAATCAGGATCAGATCGAAGTCTTCAAGAGGATGCCACTGGAAGAGATGGCCCAGCTCCGAGTGAATTTCGGGGAGAAACATCGGGGCTCAACCTACGAGACAGCCTTCAAGGATGTGAAGTGGGCCGAGTGGTTTGTGTCAACTTACTGGCAGAGCACAAAACCGGAACATGCCCAGTTCATTCTGTATGTCGAACGCCAACTGGATGTCGAGGCAAAGGAGGACAAGAAACTCCCCGCCAAGGAGCTCAAGGTGAAGTATCCGGAGACGCCCAAGGGCTCGAGTGCAGCCGCAGCAGAAGCTGCAGCAGTGGCTGCAGGGATCAGCGAATGGGACACCATCTCAGTGGAGGAGCCCTCAAGTCATGTGATCGACTTGCAAGAGCAGATCCGCCACATGCAGTCGGATCAACAGAACATGCACCAGCGCATGAGCGGTGTCGAGACAGCCATCCACGAGCTGATCCTGCATGTCAAGAGCCTCCAGGTGAAGTCCGAGCCCTGAGTGTAGCCGCGACGGCAGATCTACATAATCAAGAATGGGCCCATGATAAGATGATGTCTCTACGCAATCCTGAGCACGTAGATTTTGAATTCCAAGGTCAACCACATCCCAAAGGGTTTCAAAGGGAATTTCAAAAGTGGATGAGAATCTTTCAACAGGAAATCCATCAAGTGCAATGTGTGCAGGGTCATGATAATCATCGACGTAGGCTTGACCTTTTGGAAGTCATGTGCTCTGAAGCAAATGAACTCACCAGGCAAACACAGCTGCTTGGGGGCCATGCCAGACGTTTTGGCTTGTCCGAAGGTGATCTCAAGTGTTCAGAGGCTCGAAAGCGATTGTTCCTGCTGGTCTTGATCCATAGGCCGAAGAGTTTATGGTATAGTCCGGTGTGTAAGCCATGGTGTCGATGGAACACGTTGAATTTGCAGAAATCCATTGAACTGGAAGCCAAAATCATCCAAGAACGTTTTGAGAACATCTGGCAAATTGCTTTGGGTGTAGTCCTATACCGCATGCAAATTAGTCAAGCTGCTCATTTTCACTGGGAACAACCGGATGGTTCAGAGATGTTGAAGGTTCCTGCACTTGAAGAAATTCACAACGTGTGTCGACCATGTCGCTTTGACCTCTGCCGTGTTGGGAATTTGAGAGACCCGGAATCACAGTTGGCCCTGAGAAAACGCTTGCATGTCCTGACATCATCTCCTGACCTTCAACATATGTTGCATGGGAAGTTTTGTCAGCAAGAACATGAACACCGACACATTGCTGGTAGCACCAAAGTTCAAGGTCAGGTTGTTCCGCTTGCCAAGTACACAGAGCTCTATCCAGCGAAATTTGCGAGGTCAGTCGCCAAGACTCTCTTGCATGGAACATGTAAACCATTTCCAGTAATGGCCAGTGAGGATGCCGAACACCCTACTAAGCGACGTAGATTAGGTCAAAAGATGAGTCCCACTGAGATTGACCAGCATTTCCCATCCTGGGACACTGTCATGCAGGAAGCTGATCGTGTAGCCCCTCGTGCTGGTGTGTTGGTTATGGAACATGGCAACCTGATTCACATGGTACAACGGATGCGTCCTAATCATGATGTACAACATGTTGTTCTTTGTCGTGGTACGGATCGATGTGTTGGCCCCAACAAATCCTTACAACGTCATGAAGATCCTGTTCGGAAAAGGGTTTGCATCCGACGTCATCATGAAACAGTTGAAGCAGAAGAAGAATGGGAACCCTGGGAACGACTGACACAAAAGGGCTTACGACGCAAAGCCACACCTGCCCGTGTCAGTCTGACAGTGTTTGCTCGGGTCAGAGCTCCTGCGATTGAAGCTGCTCCTGCTCCGGAGCCAGTAATTCGTGAGCCAACCAGCATGACAGAGCCAAGAGCGCCTGAAATATCTGACCCACCTGCTGCGAAACGTTTCCGCTCCAGTCCTGTGGAAGACCCAACTGATGCCTCAGTGGAAGCACCTTCACGTCAAGAAATTGATCTTGTCAGTGACAAACATGGTCCGTTGTTTCTGCAGCTCAGTAAAGATGTTCAAACATGGGTGCTGAAGCTCCATCGTAATTTGGGTCATCCAGGCGCCGCCAAACTCAGTGCATTCTGCAAGCAATTGGGTTGTCCACCGGAAGTCTTGCGTGGCATTCCTGATCTGAAGTGCTCAACATGTATAGAACAGCAGGCACCCAGAACAGCCAGACCTGCAGCTATTCACACGCCAGGTGATTTTGGGGATGTTGTGTCCATGGATGCAGTCAAGTGGACAAATCAAAGTGGTCAACAGTTCTTGTTCTATCATTTTGTAGATCAGAGCACGTCATATCAGACTGCCGTGATTGCACCTTCCAATAGTTCACAGGCAGCCATTCAGGCTTTCACCCAAGGATGGATTTCTTGGGCCGGGCCTCCTGGCCTTCTCTGCGTCGATGCCGCCACTGAGCTGAATTCTGAAGAGTTTGCCAGTTTTCTGCAAAAGCATGGAATTCCTTGTAAGACTATCGCACCTGAAGCACATTGGCAAAATGCACGGGCTGAACGCCATGGAGGCATTTTACAAGGGATTTTGTCAAAGATGGATGTTGAAGAAAGCATCAACACATATGACAAATTGTCCATGGCCTTGGCATTTGCAACACACACGAAGAATCAATGGAGTCGACATAGAGGATATCCACCAGAAATCTTAGTGTTTGGTCAGTTGTTCTAGGTTGCTGGTTCAGTCGTGAGTGACAACTCCATGTCTTCTCATACTGCAGCTCTGGGAGAAACTCCTGATGGCATTCGATTCAGAGAAGAACTTGCACTTCGTGAGAGGGCTCGCAAGGCGTTTTCATGTGTAGACAATGAGCAAGCTCTACGCCGTGCGTTAGTTCATAGGAGCCGTCCAAGCCGAGGAACCTACAATAAAGGGGATTGGGTAATGATTTGGAAAAAGATGGGTGAAGCTGATGGTCAATGGCAAGGTCCTTTCCAGGTTGTTATTCAAGAAAGTTCCCAAGTCATGTGGGTGACAGGCCATGGAAAGCGCTACAGAATCGCGCCAGAACATGTCCGGCCACTTTCTGCAGTTGAAGAAATCAATCACCGGGCTGTCAACCAGACTGCCAGCAGTCCCGACATTGGACAGCAATCCATCATTCCCAGTCATGGTGGTGGACAGTATCACAATCTATTTCCCGACAATTCCACGAGCCCACAAGCCATTTCCAATACTATTCCCAATAATTCTCCAAACGTAACAAACATTGATATTCCCAGTGTAACACCTTCTGCAAATGTGCCTATTCCGATCAGTGAATCAGAAGGATCACAGCAACCTGATGATGAGCCCAGTGCCCAAGAGGAAACCACTCCTGAAGGCAATGTTGAACTGCCGAATCCTGTTGAAGTCCCCATTGCTGATGAAGGGAGTGATGATGGATTGGTTTGTGAGGATTGTTGGCATGTTGCTCCTGACCATGCATGGTGCTTTGAAGTTGACATTTGCCAGAATGATATCAACAAATGGCGCCGTGAGGAACACCCTCATGAAATGGCTTTCCTTGTGTCAGCAGCCAAACGTCAGCGATCTGAGGTCCGTTTGTCAGAACTTACCGCTGAAGAAAAGAAATTGTTCGATCAAGCCAAACGTGACGAAATTGATAGCTGGGTATCAACTGAAACCATTGCCAAAGTTTTGAGACATCAAATCCCCACGGACAACATTCTCAGGTGTCGTTGGATACTAACGTGGAAGGACAGTGAAGACAAAGGGACAGATCCAAGCGTGCCAGTGTCTAGGCGCCCTAAGGCGCGACTTGTTGTGCTTGGGTACGAGGACCCGCAGGTGGACTCTATCCCACGGGATTCACCGACAATGTCGAAACTTTCACGTATGATGATCCTCCAGGCAGCGGCCAGCAATTGCTGGTGGATAGGGAGCTTTGATATCAAAACGGCGGTTTTTAAGGGGGCAGGAACAAAGTGGCAGAATTCTGGGAATCGAGCCGCCAATTGAAATGAGGCATCAACTCAAGCTCAAGTCAAATGAAGCTCTTCGTCTCATGAAAGGAGCCTATGGTAGAGTCGACGCACCGTACCTTTGGTTTCAAGAACTTAAGTCAACACTAGAATCCCTGAACTTTGTGGCAGCACCTTTTGATCCATGCACATTTGTCCTCAGAAATGATCATGGCCATTTAGAAGGCATCATAGGAGTTCATGTGGATGAGGGTTTGTGTTGCGGTTCCAAGCTCTTTCACTCTAAGCTTGAGGCTTTATCCCAAAAGTTTCCATTCGGCAGTCGAAAGCAAAAGGATTTTGTGTTCACTGGACTCCACATTAAACAAAGTGAAGATTTCAGCATTACGGTTGACCAAGAGCAATATGTCAAAGACATACATCCGATCTCCATCACCAGAGAACGTAGAGCACAACAAGAAGATGTGGTCAATGAGCGTGAGAGACAAAGTCTGAGAGCTGTAATTGGTAGCTTGTTGTATGCGGCAGTGAATACTCGTCCTGACCTTGGATCACGACTTGGCTGGTTACAATCCCAGGTGAACAAGGCAAAAGTAGCCACCCTGATCGAAGCGAACAAGATTCTGCATGAGGCCAAAGACAATGCCAAAGTGTCGATCAGAGCGCAGCCGATTCCAGTGGATGATTTGCGTTTTGTCGCATTTTCTGACGCATCGTTTGCATCAGAACGGACTTTGGATTCACATCAGGGGATGATGATCATGTCTGCTCATAGGAAAATTGGGGAAAACCAAAGTAGCCCTGTGAACCCAATTTGTTGGCACTCGAAGAAGATTCAACGTGTGGCAGTGAGTACATTGTCCGCTGAAGCAATGGCCTTAGCATGTGCAGTAGACCATTTGTCTTGGGTGCGTTTGTACTGGGCGTGGCTCATGGATGCCAAGTGTGATTGGCGTAACGCAGATTCTACTCTCCCGAAACTTCCAACTGCATTTTCAGCAATTCCACCTTCCGAAGACACTAATGATGATAACACAGCTTTCCCTTCAACTTGCCATCAATATCTCAAACAAGTAAATGGTAACAGTTTCCTCACCACAGATTGCAAAAGCCTGTACGATCTCATCAGTCGTACAGCACCTCCAGCCTGCCAAGAGTTTAGAACTCTTCTTCAAGCGAAACTCATTAAAGAGCACTTGCAAAATGGAATCCAGATCCGTTGGGTGCCATCAGGAGCCCAAATAGCTGACGCACTCACCAAAGTAATGGATAGCACAGTGCTTAGAGCTTGCTTGAAGTCCGGATGGTATAGCTTGCACGATGAGAATGAGATTTTGAGGGCCCGATCAGATAAGCGATCCCAGCTCCAATGGCTGCAACAGCATGTCCAATCTCCTACAGCTAGATGAAGAATGTGCAAGCGAACTTTCTGGAATGATTCCTCATGTCCGACAGTTTCAACCGGCAATCAGTTTTTTTGCGATGGGGCGCATTTATCTTGGGGAATTTCATTATTTGACCGACATCTGGAAGAATGTATATCACCTGCTGCAAATCTTGGGGAGTTTGGACTGTACACATCACAAACTAAATTTGAATATTGGGTATGCGAAATCCAACCAGTTCGTGATGTGGTCCATTCACAGTTGTCAGATCCTTCCGTGCGAAGCCGGGGAAGGCTCGAGGACGTGCCTGTGGAGGGCCGGGGGCGCTTGTGCCATAGGCTGGCAGCATTCGGTGTGGTCACTGGAAAAGGCAGCGCGGCAGCTGCTGGGCTTTGGGAGGAGGATTCCTGGTGGTGCTGCCAATCTCATCATTTGAGATTGGTAGGATGTCAGGAGATGGAGGTGGAGATCCCGGTGGAACCGGTTTGGTTCCAAATCAGCTGGCTATGCTGGTGCCTAGATTCAATCCTGCCACTGACTCAGTGGACACCTGGACTCAGAAAGTTGAGATGCTGTTAGCAGCCTGGCCGGAGACCAAGTTGACAGAGCTTGCAACAAGNAATCCTGCCACTGACTCAGTGGACACCTGGACTCAGAAAGTTGAGATGCTGTTAGCAGCCTGGCCGGAGACCAAGTTGACAGAGCTTGCAACAAGGCTCATCTTGGGATGCCAGGGCACAGCCTTTCAAAAACTGCAACTACATAGAGGTGAGGTGCAGAAAAATGAGGTCAAGGCGATCAAGAGGATTGTAGAGCTTGTTGGAGGATCATGGGGCCAAGTCCCACTCGTCCACACACAGACTCAGCAGAAACACACGGCCAATTCATCTGTGTCAAGGTGCATGGCCGAGCACACATCAACGTCTACCGCACACACCACGACGACAACGAACAAACCCAGCAAGCCATCGCTGATTGTGTTCTGGCAATGGGGCCTAACATCCCCTACACAATCGCTGGCGATTGGAACACAACACCAACCACACTTCAACTACCACACTGGTTAACCTCCACCACCCACATTGTTGCCCCACCGGCACCAACCAGGCACGACGGGACACGCATAATTGACTACATCATCACCAACAGCAGCAGCACCTTTATCACTGCCACACCTGATGATTTTCCACCTATCAGCGACCACAAACCTGTCTTCTGGCAGCAGCCGGCAGGTCAACACAGCACGAGCACCACTCACCTTAAACGGGTCGAACAGATTGGCCCGCCCAAAGACATGCCGAAGGAACGTTGGCACGACCTGGTATGGCACGACCATTTCAACTACAACCGTCATCACACGACCCACCCCACCACCGCGTGGGAACAACCTATCATCCATCTCATCCAGCAAGGCCATGTTGACCAGGCCTGGCACCACTTCCAGAGCAAGCTCGAGCATGCACTCATCTCGGCCACCCGGGCCGCACAAACCCACACTACGCACCACGACACCCGCCCGAGAGGCGTACCTCAGTTCAAGCACCAGCAGACTACAACCAGCAAAGCACACGGCGATGTCACCTTCGCTGAACGACGCCTTTGGCGCAACATCAACCAACTCACGGAAGCCCTCCGTCACAACCAAGACAAGCTCAACTACCACCCCAGTCTCGCAGGTCTGCGCAGGCAAATCACTCAACTCACAACATCTTTCGACCACACAGTCATCAGAGACACACTCACCACGACCAAACAAGACCTCCACAATCTTGAAGCACGGCAAGCACGAGCCCGCATTCAAGCACTCTCCGACGACCACAACACCTACCAATGGCTCCGAAGACAACCACCCCTGCGCACCCTCGCCACCACCACCCGACAGGGACCAGCCATCCACTTACACTGAGTCCACCCCACAGGCACTTCAGCACATCACAGCATACTCGCACCAGGTGTGGCACCGCACCACACCCGACATCCAACGGGCGACCACAGCTACCACTGCCCGCTTAGGGGCCCCACAACAACCCTTTCTGTGGGAACCCCTGACTGAACCTGAAATCATGCAAGCTGCCAAAAAGCAACGTGGCAAGTCCTGCGGAATGGACGGCTGGACCGGCAGAGACATCGCCCTTATCCCCCCACAGGCGTGGCCTGGGATCACAAACATCCTGAACCAACTTGAGCTCCACGGCAACCACCACGAGCATGGCGTGAACTGCGCCAATTCCACACACCAAAAGCAAGCGCCCTCTACCCCAATGCGGGCACTCTGACAACCACCCCCAACAAGCTCCGCCCACTTTCTATCGCCTCGGTCTGGTATAGAATTTGGGCAGCAGCCAGNCAATGCGGGCACTCTGACAACCACCCCCAACAAGCTCCGCCCACTTTCTATCGCCTCGGTCTGGTATAGAATTTGGGCAGCAGCCAGGTACCAAAACACGAACACCACCAATTGGATCAACCACTGGCAGCATCCCGCCACATATGGTGGCCGCAAGCACCTCACAGCCAACACAGCCGCAGCTGCAATCATCAACACATCTACTGACCGCTACACAGCAACACTTGACCTCACGCAGGCTTTCGACCACGTCAGCCCAGCCATTGCCATCCACACCTTACGGCATTTAGGATGGGCAACAACCACAGCCACCTTCCTTGCAAACACCTGGCAACACCCCTACAACAAGCAGCCGATCCCTGTTTCAACATCAATTCCACAAGGCGACAGCTGGAGCATGCTCGCCCTCAGCGCCTGCGTGCAATCAGCCCTTCACCATATCAGCAACACTTGGCCCTCTACAGGACAAGCACTCTTCGTTGACGACCGCACCTGGACATCACCTTCACTACAAGAGCTGCAGCAGGTCAACGCATTCTGGCCCCCGAAAACACCCAGAAAGCACAATATTGGACCGACGGCGACAGATCGCGTCGAAAAGCACTGGCGCAAGCATTGGGTTACGACTACGACCCCATAAAACACGATCACATCACCTTTCTCGGCATCACCCTAACATTGGACCACACTACCAACCAGAGATACACTGAAGCTGAAATTCAACCACACCAACGCCGCAAACGCAACTATGTTCCTGAACAACCACCAATGCAGGAACTACCGGCACCACCCCCACCACACCAAGCGGGGGGTGCCCGACAACGAGCCAGCACACATAACATTACAGCAAAAGCAAGGGCCAAACCGACCACTACATCCACCACGGCCAACCCTCGCAGGCGACAACAACTACCGCTCGCCATCAACGAGGCACACCAACTACAGAGGAAGCGAACTACGCCCAAGGCGCAGCAGCGCCCCGCCACCACATCAACCAACAGAACAGCACACAAGCGCAAGCGAAGCCACATCGATGGGGAGGGGAGAGACCACCGTGACCTCTACCCAAAGGAAGCCAGCAGCTCTTGCGACATTGTACAAAATCCAACGACTACCACACAGCTGGCCAACCAGAGCCCGCTTCATAGCAATTGCAGCCATACCCAAAGCAAGCTATGGCTGGCTACAGCACATGCCACCTGCCATCTTCTGCAGACAGGTCCGCGTTGACACTTTCAAAGCACTAGGTGCACCGTCCACCTGCGACAGATCCTTGACTCGGCTGCTCACAGGCCACAACACAGATATCGCCTTCATGGCAGGTTACAGCATTGCCACAGCTCACNCCTGCGACAGATCCTTGACTCGGCTGCTCACAGGCCACAACACAGATATCGCCTTCATGGCAGGTTACAGCATTGCCACAGCTCACCACAAGCAGCAGCACCAGCATCAACGTGCCGGGCCAACCACGCCCAACCAGCACCAACCTACAGACAAGGCACTCAGCAACTGGCTACAAAATCAAGGCTGGCAACCATGTGCAGCCGATCCGACCACCTGGACCCATGCCATCACCAACGACGTGATTCGTGGACCACAGCACCATCACCAACAAGCACACGATCTACCAGTTTCTACCAACCACCTTGACTCCACAGAGCACTTCCAACACAAACTACGTGAAGCTTGGCGAGCAACGCAATTTCACCACTGGGCATCATCTACTCGTATTGACGCAACATTTGCACAACATCCACGGTGGAACAGCGACAGATTCCACGCAGCACGCAAACTTGCCACTGGACCACACCACCTTGCAATCATGACTGGAGGAGCCGTCAGCGATGCCAGGCTTGGAATCATGAAACTGCACAATGTTCCTGATGAACCTCTTATAGCACGGGGGATCTTTCAAAAGATTCCAATGCAATTTCAACTCCACACAAACACAGCATATGTGGGTGTGTGACATAACATATATGTCTCGCACNCTTATAGCACGGGGGATCTTTCAAAAGATTCCAATGCAATTTCAACTCCACACAAACACAGCATATGTGGGTGTGTGACATAACATATATGTCTCGCACCGTTGCTTTGCTTACGTCGCGTGGGGTTGTGGTCCCATGTCAAAACACATATCATAAACCATGTTTATATAAAACACTTATATAAATATATATAAGTCAGTTCTCGCATACGTCGCTCGTCGGAATCGCCAAACGAAACATCGGAAATGAAAATGCACAAAAGCAAAAACAAACAACTCACAGCATCCAAGGAGTGGCTCACAGTCAAACCTTTTTGTCTTCGCAGATAGGGGTCATCGATGGAGTTGACACCTCTTTGAGTTTTGTGAAAAACTTATGGACTGCATATGTCCATGTTGGTTGGCTTCAGCATTGACATTCACAATTCTTTTGAGTTGTTTGTTTGACATGGGGCAGAAGCATTCGTTTACCATCAAGTCTCCAAGGAATTCCAAGCCCTTCAAAGTGCCGCGGCTCGGCGGATCTGCCGGGTTGCTGGCCGATGGGACTCGTCCCACCCAGTGTAGTGACTGATGCTTTTCGTCCATGACCTCAAAAACCATAAGCAAGTCTCTCCAAGTACTCTGAGTTGAAACACCTTTGACTAACGCATCAACCACCGGCCAGTTGTCAACAAAAAGTAAAATCCTCTCACCAGCAAATTTATCAGCCCACGTATTCAAAGCAACCAATACAGCGTACATCTCAACAAGTCCAATAACATGTTCTTTGTCTCCATCTTCCGTCCAAGACTGTAGCACGTCAGATGAAACCTCCGCCCCAAAGACAAGGCTTGTGCCATCTGGCATGAGACAAACACCGCCGATTCTGGCCACCGGCAGCCCGTCATCGTACTCCAGTGACCCATCAGTAAAAAGGACAATCGGTTTCTTCTTCTTTGTAATGCGTAGAGTCCTAGGTTTGCCAATGCTGAGCTTATCCTTGAGCAACGTCACTGCTTTGCAAGTCCTATCATCCAATGACACTGAACTTGAACCACCGCGTAACAAATCCCTCATGTCTGCAAGGGCTAACCTTCCGGCTCTACCCCAGATTTGGGTTTCGGCATACTGCAGCTTTCCAAGTTTGCTGGGCATCTCACTCAGCACCATCTTCTTGTCGGCTAGTATCTTATCCAAGAACCCAACTGTCTCCTCAATGCGAGACTTCTTGTTCTGCACCTTGATAAAACCCGCTTCGACGTCACTGAGGTTCAACTCTACTCCAAGCAATTCGGTGGTCTCAGAAAGAGGAGAAAGTTTGTCCTTGCTGTACTGAAAACCGGAGACATCAAAAAGGCCCAAAGCTGCATTCATAGAACTCGTCTCATGGCACTCGTGCGTCAGTACCGCAAAGTCGTCAAAATATGCAGCCCAACACAATCCCATGTGCAAACCCGCATGTTGTAGAAAAGCGCTGACTCGCAGAAAATGATGTACACTAGCTGAAGCCCCAAAAGGCAAGACTTTGGAAATATAGCAGCATGGTCGCTTTTCCATCTTGTTCCACAAGGTGACCACAGTCCTCTTCTGTTCTTTAGGGTGTACAGCCAACTGCTTGTAAGCGCTTTGCAGGTCCACGCACGTGGTCTTGAAAACAGGACGTAGTTTCTTCCAGTCAGCATGCACCTCGCCTGACAAGTATGTTCCATCGCTAAGTTGAAATTTCATCCTCTCATGAAAGGTGAGGTAGCTAGCCAAAGTCACTAGTGCCCATAATACATGATCCATGGTACGCAGCTCAGGCTTCTCAACTGACCCAAACGTGAGGTTGAGTGTATTCTCTCTGAAGTCGTCAATTGGTCTTGTCTTGCTTCCCGTCTTGCTCTTCTGTTTGACCCCAAACCTCCTCACTGGCAACCAGTCTTCTCCAAGCAGGCTGGCAATGGTTTCANTCTGTTTGACCCCAAACCTCCTCACTGGCAACCAGTCTTCTCCAAGCAGGCTGGCAATGGTTTCAGTAGAGTGCGGTCCGCTCAACCAACCTTTGTCCCTTTCAGTCTCCGTTACACCATGCAGCTCATGTAACTCATCGCCTTCCGTGATTTTCAGACGGCCCAAAATTGCAGGTCTGAGATACTTTGTGTTTCGATCCAATTGCTCAACAGACAGTGACGGGATGTTCACCTGCGACTTGAAGACACCACATGCAGAAAAATTACCTGTCAGTTCAAAACCCACTGGCATCTCCGAGAAGAGCTGATGATCAGGCCAACCCATCTCCTCTGCTATTTGTCGCATCAACAGTATGTTCTTTCCAGTCAACACTCCAGCAACATCAGTGTCCATCTGAGCATGCAGTTTCTCTTCCATAGGTCTCAGCTCAGACGCCAACTGTCTCCACCTACTAAGACACTCAATTCTGTGTTTCGTGACTGTGGCCGGGGAGTTGCTGAGATACCAGAACAAGTTCTTCACCAGTGGGTCTGGCAAGTTGCGTAGCTCATCGTACGGATGCCACAATTGTTTTGCCACGCTCACAAATTGTTGCATTGAATGAAAACACCCAAAAACGCACATAGTCAAATCTCCGTCTCGCCCCTTGTTCGCTTCAGTTCTTAGCAGTTTGCATCCAGCTGGCAAGTCTGCACAAGCCCGCAACAGACACTTCTTGTGGTCCAGCGGAGGAATATCAGGGAGCAAAACGGTCTTTGTCCATAAAAATTCGGGAATCAGTTGTGGGACTCTCCTTCCCCGTTTTTGGACTTGGGGTGCGGTGGACAAAGACTTCGCCATGAAATCGTAAACCTCAAGACCATGACTGTGCACATAGGTTTGCAGAATATTAGCATAAGTTTGACACATACCATCGGGATATTCAGCTTCCTTGGCAGTGTTGAACGTGGCAGTCTCGTGATCGAATCCCCAGGCCTCGTGTTCATGGTCTCCTGGACAAAATTTTTGCAGAGGCTGGTACATAGCTGCGTCGCTCACAAGGAAGGTAGTCAGCTTTTTCCGAGTGCTGCCAAAAGCACAGGCATGGCAGTGTATCCATTCTCCATGAACAATTGCAAAAAGGAAAAAGTGCAAATTCCATAAAAGTGAATTTGTAGGGTTCTCCAAAGACCATGGTATGCCACGACGGTGCAACTCTTCAATGAATTTCCCAAGCACCGCATATAAAGCATTAGCCCCATCGACTCGTAGTTGGTCATGGTACGACAGATTTTCTAAACCCAATGGACAGGCTTCTGATCTCAGTGGCTGTGGCCCTGGCGTACCATCGGGCATAGGAATGCCCCTTGCTCGACTGNTGGTACGACAGATTTTCTAAACCCAATGGACAGGCTTCTGATCTCAGTGGCTGTGGCCCTGGCGTACCATCGGGCATAGGAATGCCCCTTGCTCGACTGCAGGTCCCGCAAGGTGGGGCGATGTGGCATGCCAAAACTGTAAAGTTATCCAAAATGAAAATCAACTGGTCCCATGCATGAGGTTGTGATAAGTCAAGCTGAAACACCTTGCATCGTGGTGCGTGTCGATTGTGTTTGTGGTCAATGGGTACAACAGAAATGCCTGTACTACGCACCGCAGCTGAAAGCTTAGCACTGCCCGCACACAATTCGAGAAAAACATAAGGTTTCATGCCGTCTGACGGCACTGGCAACAGCNATGCCTGTACTACGCACCGCAGCTGAAAGCTTAGCACTGCCCGCACACAATTCGAGAAAAACATAAGGTTTCATGCCGTCTGACGGCACTGGCAACAGCATCTCAAAGGTCATAGGAGTTTCCAATGCCTGAGGCACTGCATGTTTGTCAAAGTTTGATGTGTCAGCCTGCTGTACAGTGGCTGAAACAAGATAACCCTCATCATCTTGCGTATCAGGTTTGTGTGTGCATAGTCACTCTCTGCCGTGATCCAGTGCCGGGTGCTGTTTGTAACAACCGCGCATGCAGCAACAATGCAAACCACGCTCACACTTCTGCTTGTCCACTGGGTGAGGGCATCGCTTCAAGTTGTACCCAAAACATAGCCGTGTCCCCTTTGGGGTTGTCGCTGAAACCTCTCCCAAAGCAAGAAGTTCATGGGGGATGCGTGCATTGTTGGATCCCTTGGATTTCGTCTTTCCTTTCCCATTACCTTTGGCCCCCGACTCCAAGCGTGGCTTTTTGGTTGGTCTCTCCCAGGTTGGCTTTGGGGCGTCTCGCTCAGGTTTCCCGGCAGCTATTGGCCGTGGCTGCAAAATTGACATCACTTCTGTAGACAGCATGCATTTTTCAAAAGCAGCGTCAATGGGCCTCCCTGTGGAAGTCGCCTTGATTCCCTCACGTGTATTCTCCCCAAGAACAACAAAAAGCTTGCGGTCTGCTTGCTCCAACTGTTTCATGGTTGTTCGTGCAAAACCTGCACTAGGCTCTTCAAGTCTACTCTGCATCATCTTCTCAGACCACGCCTCCATCAGGGAGAACTTCACCAAATTTGCCTGTTCAAGTGCTAACGCCCGCCTGGTCAAGGCGNCTCCATCAGGGAGAACTTCACCAAATTTGCCTGTTCAAGTGCTAACGCCCGCCTGGTCAAGGCGTATCTCACCTGAATCTCACTTCCAGTATTGCAAGGTTCTACAGAGTTCGTTTTCTGTAACTTCAAAGCACCAGAACCGTCAAAGGTGAGGTGTGTGTCTCGTTTGGACCCTGTCAAGAGTTCGTGTTCCCTAGACACTGCAGTCTCCCATGCTACATATTGAAGTCTGTCACTTTCGTATATCGATATGCACTTGTCCACGAGGCTGTCGCCAGGTTCCAAAGGACCAGATATGTTTACGCCCTTAAGGCGCTGCTGCTGTTGTTTGAGGCGTTCTGATCGTTCGGCTGGTGCCAGTCGTCTGACTGGGGTTTCGTCTGTGGATTCTGCCTTCGATTTTATATCTGATGCCACATTGACATATGCCTCGTTGAAAACTCTTCGCACNTGGGGTTTCGTCTGTGGATTCTGCCTTCGATTTTATATCTGATGCCACATTGACATATGCCTCGTTGAAAACTCTTCGCACAAAAGACATTTCAAGGGTGCTAGGGTCCTTGCCGTAAATCTCCTTAGCTAGGCCAAGCAGTGGTGCCTCATCAATAGCCCCTGGAGCATAGTTGCAGGCAAATGCAAAACGAGACATGGTGGTCAGGCCTTTCGTCTTCATGTTTTTCAGCGTGTCATCATCGAATCCAACCTCTCTACATCTCTGAAAGAAGACTGCCTCACTGTCAGAAAAACTCATTGCTATCAGGTTCGGACTCACGCAAGGGGTGCTGAAAATGTTCAATTGACATGACATGCAAAAACCTGACCCAATCCTACATGTGATCACAAGTTCATGCAAAAAGGAAGCCATGATTCTGATTTGCAGCAAATGAAAACATGCAGCAAGTTGACGCACTGATTCAAAAAAAAATCGTGCTGTTGGATCACTGCATTTGTGATTTGACGTGTTGCACACACGCTATGAGCCAACGCACACGCATCACTTCTGACTGCATGGTCTCCATCTGACTAACATGTCAGGAGGTGCATTACCTCGCATTTTGATGTTTGCACTGCATCAAACGTGTTTGAATGTCGATGCATTTCGACTCAATTGACAACCTGCCATTCTGCCATGCATCACAGGTGGCGCATTGCCACATTTTTCTCGGCCCGTTGCGTCACGATGCCTTGAAACATGTATTACAGGCTGGAGAGAAAAATGCCGGCCTGGCATCAAGGATTTCATAACTGGCGGCCATCCTGCGTCCACATTTGAACTCGGCCCCTGCTTCATCAGCCATCGCATGGATACACCTGGAAGTCTTGTTCCTGACATAAACCGCCCCGGTCATGTCGAGATCTTTCTCAGGCCGCCATTCCCCAACCACGTTCTTGCAGGCANCTTGTTCCTGACATAAACCGCCCCGGTCATGTCGAGATCTTTCTCAGGCCGCCATTCCCCAACCACGTTCTTGCAGGCATGTTCCTCCCCTTCACAGTCAACCTCCTCTTCATTTTCGGTGGCTGTGCTGGAAGATGCCCCATCATCGTCATCTTCAGGGGGCTCTGTAGGGTCCATGTCAACGAATCTCCCGGAGCGTGTTTGATCCGGCAGAAATTTGCCTGCCTTGATGATGTTGAGCATGTTGCATAAGTCCCTAAGGGGTCCAGCAGCGGCGTCTCTGCTGTACACCAGCATTGCTCTGGCCAAGCTTGACCAGGACAGCATAGAGCCCGGCAACAATGAAGGAGCTAACCATGCAGTTCTATCCAAAGAGGTGGAGTGGAAGGCAGCTGAGGACGCTATCATCAAGTATGCCTCATCAGTGTATCAGGCCAAATTAGGCAGGGGCGAAGCCCCGGAAGCACTGTCACTGGAGTTATTATCAATTGTCTCTCCAGAATACCCACTAGCTCGCTTGTCGTTTAACTTATCGAGTTTAAGCCAAGCATGGAAATTAGCCATCTGCCGTCAAATAGTTGATTGGATTGCAAGAGGATGGTCCGAAGAACAGATATACGAACAAACTACCTGGAAAGCATGGGGATACCAAAAGGCTACAACCTCTGCCACAGCGCGACTTCTCACCAAAGTGTTCGGTTTCATAGGTACAGATCATCCCATACTACGGGAGCACTCAAAAGGGATACTACTGGCCTCAGTATCGTTCTGGGAATCCTCCCTTCATATGGCTATCCTAAAAGGGTATGAACATCTCCTCGGGAAGAAGCAAGGCAGACAGCATAGAGTGCATCCTGACTCCACAGATGGAATACTCACAGCTTTGCTGCGTCAACATGACACTGCTTTCAAAAATTCCCTCCACAGATTTTAACGTGCACTTTCCCATGAGTCTGCTGCCAGAAGTTCAGAGAGAAGTTAGCCTTATGTTCCCGCATGAAGGGAAAGAAGAACAAAAAGCTAAAGACAACGCTTTCTTTGATGATAAGTAAAATGTTAATCCTCTTCAGTGCCAGGGGACACCAACCCCCAGCTGAGGAGCTGCAATCTATTATACCTGATCCAAGTGGGCTCGTCCAAAGGTTGTATGCGGGAGGATGGCTGTCGCCAAATGTTGCCAATGACCTGGCTAGACCATTTACTGCTCCGTGTTAAGCTCGAAATCAGGCTACCGCACATCAATGAGCAAGGGACAGCAGAAAAGGTGCTTCCTTTCTGGGTGGCTAGCAACCCCGAAGCCATGAGAGACAATGCCTTCAGCAATCATGACTACAGGGGATATGGCTTCCCTACCTCCCAAATAGAACCGGAAATTATCCGAGTCCGAGGAGAGTTTGGAAGTAGAAGATATTTCAGTGACAGAACTGCTCATATATTCTCATTAGGTTACAAGAGGTGTAGGGCGTCTAGAGAGGAACTGGAGGAATCCCTCCGAGAGATCAAGTGGCAAGATTATTAAGGAGAGACCCCACAAAAAAAGCTTGGCAAATGAACTGTTTAGACCCCTGCGAGTCCGGATGGCAACACCCCTGCGGTTTACATCCTGGCTCAGAATTACCAACGCCATAGACTTCACANCACATCCTTAATCAAGGAATTGCATAAGGACGATGAAGCTGTGCTCAAGAAGGCACAAGGAAGCCTGGCCGGGGTGGCTGACAAATTTGAAACGCTTGACGACCTTAAGAAGAAGGTATTGCAAAGCTTCGAAATCAAACTTGGCCCCAACAGGAGCTTGGATTGGTTANAAGAAGGTATTGCAAAGCTTCGAAATCAAACTTGGCCCCAACAGGAGCTTGGATTGGTTAAATGACACGGCAAGACAATTATTGTCCCCATTGCCGCTACGTGAATTGATTGTAATCCTTCATCTATTGCTACCCCAAGTAACCAGAAGTGATGAACACAATTATGACCAAAACAACGATAGAAATAGCGAAGATAAAACTGGCAAGCGAATCATTGCGGCCGAGTGGTACCAATTAGAAGCGACACTGGTGCCCACAGCCAAGGGAATACATGGAATGCACGAAGTAGACTGCTGCTTCCACAACCCTACTCAATGCCCTGCCGCCTTTGTCAGCGACTATAACCACGATCGCCCAATGAGTCTCTATAAGATCGCAACGGACAAACCACAAACTTTGCAAAGAGGAGCGAATGCTGGTGATGTGGTCATGGTACACTTTTCCTTCGGATATGATACACAAGATGTCACCTATAGAGGGTTCTTTATCATAGCGGAGCAGATCAATAGGAGGATCAAGCCCATTGACAATCCGGTCGAAAACTCCCTGAGGGCATGCCAAGCCGAAAGATGGAGAATGGTGCTTGTTCCCAAGTTCCATGAGCTGACCACCAGCCTCGACACCAGACGAGAGAACCAAGCAGTA
>BGPT01001129.1:48854-74079 GCA_003297045.1 Symbiodinium sp. clade C Y103
GTTGTAACCCTAGCTCCGCGCCCAGGGTTAGAGAGTTAGTTGCAACTAGTTGTAACCCTGGCCCCGAGCCGAGGTTAGAGAGTTAGTTGTAACTAGTTGCAACCCTGGTCCTAGGCCCAGGGTTGGAGAGTTAGTGAAAACTAGTTACAACCTGGCTAGTAGTACAGCAGTAGTATGAGTAGTAGTAGTCGAAGTAGTAGTAGCAGCAGCAGCAGCAGCAGCAGCAGCAGTAGTAGTAGTAGTAGTAGTAGTAGTAGTAGTAGTAGTAGTGGTAGTAGTAGTAATAGTTAAATTTCCTGGCCTATTTGTTTTGTTCATAAAACAAATAGTAGTCGTAGTAGTAGTAGTAGTAGTAGTAGTAGTAGTAGTAGTAGTAGTAGTAGTAGTAGAAGTAGTAGTACTAGCAGTAATAAAATTTCCTGGCCTTCTTGTTTTGTTCATAAAACAATTAGTAATAATAGTAGTAATAGTAGCAGTAGTAGTAGAAGTACCAGTAGTGGTAGTAGTAGTGGCCCAGGGTTAGAGAGTTGGTTGTAACTAGTTGTAACCCTGGCCTTGGGCCCAGGGTTTGAGAGTTAGTTGTAANCAGTAGTGGTAGTAGTAGTGGCCCAGGGTTAGAGAGTTGGTTGTAACTAGTTGTAACCCTGGCCTTGGGCCCAGGGTTTGAGAGTTAGTTGTAACTAGTCACAAACTAGTTGGCCCATTGGTTACAACAGTTGCTAACCGGTTCCGAAATTAGTTACAACTAGTTGCTAATTGGTTGCTGAGTTCCCTCCCCTCCCTCCAAGACCCCCATAGTCTAGGGTTAGGGTTGAATTCTAACTCCAACCCACTCTGCCCGACCCAACCTCCAATGACATCCCTGAACCTTTGGACTCGATCTGTGTGGACTTTGGATTGTCAAGGCTGTGCTTTTGAGCATTATCTCTTCAGACGCCAAGTTGCATCAGCTTTCACGTTTGGCAGCATTGAACTTCGACCACGCTCTTGGATCATTTTCGGGCGAAGGACCTGCATGGTATGGACTTAACTGGACGTTGTCGGTCTTTGTCTTTAGATTGGAACCTCTGTCCTTACGGCTGTTTGCCTGGCCTTTGGATTTATGCTTTGGATTTCTTCCTGTGCTGCTCTAGTGCTTGGATTTCGTTGTCCGTTGTCTCGTACGGAGAGATAGTTGTGTGTGTTGGATTCTTGCAATTGGATTTCGGCTGCATGGGTGTGCCTATGGCGCTGTCTTGCAGCCGCGAGATTCTAGGGATGTGAAGCGTGCAGAGCTGCGTAGGTGACACAGATTTCGACTCGGTGTCGGAAAAACTCAGAAGGACCAAGAAAAACATTTTGAAGGCTGGCCTTTCTTTATTTAGATGCTTTGCTGGAAACTGGGGAACCAGACATAGATTTGATAAATCTGCAGTTGGAGCGCGCGGGAGAGCGCTTTACTTGGCTGGCCACCCATACAGCGAGACAATCAGCCGGTTTCAAGCAGGAGGCCGAGAATAAAATGATGCTGCAACAGGCTTGGGATGTGGAATATGCATGGCTTCGAAACGAGCCACCAAGCCATCCTATGGCCCTGCCATGGCAGGCCTTGCTGACCCTTTTTTGCGAGCAATTCACTGGGGCATGGCTTCGTGAAGCTGGCATCAAAGCCTTCTTTTGGAGAGGATTGACACCATAGGCGAGGCCTTTTCTGCACTAAGGAAGCGGGAGTTTTGCCCCGTGATGTCGAGTTCACGGCTGACTATGCTTTGCTGCCAATTTTTGAACGTAAGACTCGTTGCAGAAGAGCACGCTGCCAAGTTGCAGAATTGGATCAACCACAACTCCCTACTCTGGTTGATTTGGCTTTTGGAAGGCTTTCCAGGATAAAAGCTTTGGCCCTTTTCGGAACCACTACCCGGTGTGCGCGATTGATTTTCAAAATTTTTGGACACTGGTTGAGTAAGGAAACTGATCAAGTCAGATCTTGGGGATTTTTGAGATTTCAACCGTTGCTTTGAAAGGGGAAACGGGTAGCACAATAATCGATTTGCCTCAGAGGGCTTTTGAGAAAACAAAAGATATCCACCCGAACTTTTCCACGAAAAAAATCAGATATTTTATCTGGGGGGTCAAAACATTGTTTCCTATTATGGTGTTTTTTTTCCAGAGAACAAAAACCATAATAAAATGTTCGTTTGGGGGGTCAACGCATTGTTTTTTCTTGCGGTTTTTTTCCCAACAAAAAAACCAATATTCATTTGGAAGGCAAAACATGGTTTCTTATTATGTTTTTTTCCACAAAAAATCAAATACTTTATTGTGGGGGGCAAAGCATGGTTTCTTTTCATGTTTTTTATTCCACAAAAAAATAAAGCTTGAGGGGGTCAAAACATTTATTCTTACCATGGTTATTTTTCAACAAAAAATGTCGTATTTGGGGGGGTCAAAACATTGATTCTTATTATGGTATTTTTACCCGAAGAAAAATCAAATATTTTATTTTTTGAGGGCAAAACATTGTTTCTGATTATGTTTTTTTCCACAGCAACATCGGATACTTTATGTGGGGAGTCAAAACATTGTTTTTTACTATCGTTTTTTCTCCACGGAAAAAATCGGATACTTCTTACCGCGTTTTTTTCCACAGAAAAATCAGATACATTGTTCTGGGGGTCAAAACACTGTTTTCTATTATCGTTGTTTTTCAAAAAAATAACTACTTTATCCGGGGGGTCAAAAATTGTTTCTTATTATGTTTTTTTTCCACAGAAAAATTTGATACTTTATTTGGAGGGTCAAAGCATTGTTTTTTAATTGTGGTATTTTGCAAGGAAAAAATCAGATACTTCATATGGGGGGTCAAAACATTGTTTCTTACTAAATTTCCCCTTTGCACGATTGATTTTAACATATTTTCAAAACAAACTAAAAACATCGATCATTTCAGATCTTTGAGATTTTTTTTAGATCTTTCACATTCGATTCAAAACACAAACTAACACAAACTAAAAAACAAAAAACGGGGGAAACAAACGAAAAAAAATGGAAAAACAACGGAAAAATAAAACGATAAAAAAACATTCCCAAAATTGGTTGGCATACTCTATTTTGGGGGTTCATTATTCTGGCCCGGAAGTTGGCGTACTTTATTATGGTGGGGTGTGTTAATGGGATGTGAACGTTATTCCATGAAAGCAATGGATTTCAAGGGCCAACATGATATTTGTGCCCTTTGATTGGTTGGTTACTTGCCCTTGCATGACTGACCTTCTGGAACTGCGAAGGCAGGAGTAGAATTAGGGAGGTTACTAGTTACTAGTTCAGTCCCTTTAGAACATTGGCCTCGTTAGTCAAAATTGAAGACGTTTTAGGTCACGAGACCTATTGCTAAATCCCTGGACCAAAGGCCAAAACGTAGGGGACGCTTGGGGGAAAGGTTTAACAAATGATTGCCCTCTCAGGGTTTCAGACAGTACAAATCTTATTTGTTGTCAACTCCTGTCATCCGCAGGCAAGGTTCAGGTTCGGAAACGAGCCCAACCAATTCAATGACATGAAAAAATCGTCTAAAAACGGGCTTCTTAGACACACCTCTTTGACAATGCACTCACTGATCACATTCCAGCAAACATGTTTTGAAATGAAACGGGATCATCGGGATCATTCCACAAAGTCCCGACTCAGGCAGTACACTCGAATACAGTTGAAAGTGAACGAAGACTTTCCTCTGTTTCGCCATGGCGCTGTTGAGCTCCTTGAGCCTATCACTACTGCGCGAAACAAAAGGCCCAAAAGGCCATTGTCAAATTGTCCTGTCCGCTGAATTTCGCCAAATCCAACATTCCCATGGTATTTTCTTGTCCATTTACGAACCTTGACTTTCCCAAAACGATTTTTCTGCAGACGAAAAATAAGGATATTACGTATATATACATGTATTATTCTGAACATCGTTTGCCAACAAAACCATGATTCTTCCCCGTTTTACAGACCAATCGCTGAGGAATATTTGATTTTTTCCACATTACAGTCATCAAATGGACCTGGGTTGAAATTTGAGGCTTCGACGGACTTACAATTTACACTATTGATTAGTTTCAGTCTCAAACCCGTTTTTTTTTGGGGGTGAAGGGGTTTGACCCTGCCCATGCCCAATGGAATGCCGGCATTTGTGAGGCAAAGCCGAACCCAAACCTAGCCCAGCGCCGAAATCAGCGCCCAAACCGGCGCCCAAATTGTTGCCCACCAGCAAAGCAACTGCTCGACCTCGGGCGGAGGTGCTTGTGGGTCCTTGGTAGTGCGGAAACAAACATTTGGGAGTTCACCGATTTTATCCCCTCCAAAAGTAATACAGTGTAAATTATGTCATTCTCACTAAAAAATTCACCAACATAAAGGTGCATTGTGGGTATGTTCACCAGCAAACATGGGAGATTTCACTAACATTGATTCGGACTGAGCCAACCAAAACCAAGGATTCAAGGACAGAAAACTGAGGATAAAAAATAACGAACAAATAATTAACGGTCGCAATTTTTGGTTCCGCAAAAATGGATAGTTCAATGATGTCCAAATCCTTGAATTTTGACATGTGTTTCAATGCCAGTGCAAAATTTTTGGTGTTCAAAGATTGAACAGAGGTGTAGAGCCGAGGAATTCTGTACCTCACTGTGGCCAGGTTCTCAAAGCTGTTCCAGCAGTGTTTTGCCCTTGGACGGTGGGACAAGGGCACAGGCTAGCAGCCATATGTTGAACCTTTCAGGCAACACCAATTCTGCATGTGATAGGGACATGGTCTTTATGGAATTCACTTGAGTCGTCAATAAGTTTGATGTGAAGAACCGAAAGCAGCGTGTGTCCCTGAGGCTGCCGAGGGTTCCGGAGCCGAAGGTGCGGGCGGGGCTAACCACCGATCAGCTGCTCATTTTGTAAACCCATGATGTCATCAGCCATGCTTCATGCTTGCCTTCCAAGAAGAAACACCAGGTTCCTCTTCCCCCGCTATTTGATCTACAATTGAACAGACCTCCTGTTCTCTTCTGTTTTTCATTCTCCTCACTGTGGAACCCCTTGCTAGGTGCAAGCTGCTCCCAAGCTGCCAGCAGTGGCTGCAGGTTCTGGTACATGTGAATGTACAGGTTTGAACTCAACAATCTGGCGTCATATTGTGAACGTGGCTATTGCCCGGAAACCACTGAGTCTCTTGATATAGGTGAAGCAGATGCCAAGCCCAAGGCTGGCGGGAGCAGGAGATGGAGACTGCAGACACTTTCAATCTGGGAGATGTGGATATCTGTGTTGCGGGGTGTCAAAGATGGATTGATGAATTTGGAGGCAATTCCCATGTGATGATGGATCTTAATATAGGATTTCCCAAATGGGTTTGTCTGAAAATAGGGTACCCCCAAATGTGCAGGTTGACCATCATTTTCCTTTCTGCATCAGCTGAACGAAGCTCCGCTGTCAATGGAAGCAGATTGGAAACACCAATTAATGGAATTAATTGTTTGTACAAATTATCCTCATGCTTGTCAAGAGGTTGTTTGAACCAGCTCTGAACTATTTCACTATGGCATTTCAAGTGCAACTAGCCAGAGGCCCTTGGAGGTCTGTGTCGCTTTCTGTCATTTTATTTTTTTAGTTTTTTGGACTTTGTTCTTCTCTTTTTGCCAGATACCATTTTTGTAGTTGTGCCACTGAAACGCTCTTGTCTTGTCTAGACGGATGACATCCTCAGCCAATAGTGGCCCATGGATGTCATCATTTTCCCTGCTGCAAAGTGCCATAAATTGTGATATCCCGGTATCCTCTATTATCAGACAAATCCATATGAATGAAGGGACCAAGGGAAAACATGCATCAGTTCACAGGAGTGTCTTGCAGCCAGGGAAAACGTGCAGGACACCCTCACCTATGTCCATTGTTTTTCCAGGCCATTTCTAGCTTGCTGGGCGCCTACAGCGACAGTGAAGATGAGGAAGAGGAACAGGTGCAGCGACGGTTACGGGACAATGATCTGGCTGAGTCGATTGGAAAATCCTTTCATTTTTTTGGGGGATGATTGGTGAACATGGGCATTCCCATTTTTTGGGTTTGGACGATGATAATCCCCAGTCGAATTTATATTTTTTTTCTTATCCCCCAGAATGATAGACCAACTGACAGTTTTGAAACTGCTCAAATGATAAACGCCCAAATGTTTGGGATGATCTTGTATAGTCAATGAAATTGCATCGGGCCCGGTGTAGGGGATCATGAATTTCCCATGATGAAATAGGATCGCTCCACACGTATATAATTTTCACATCGTGAAAATACGCTAAAGGCCCACAGTCCAACATGTGGGACCATCATTCATGGTCAAATCATCTGAACTCAACATTCAAGCCGCCAACATATATACGCCAACATGCAATATCATTTCCAGTACACAAGCCCCCAAAAAATAGAACAGCAACTCGTCATCAAAATCGTAGGGGTTGAATATCATTTCTAGTCCACCAAGATCAAGATCATTTATGGTAGCCCCACCATTTCCTGTCTCATTTTTTCAACACGTTTCGCCAGATGAAGCCGGGCCGCCTTTCCACCGCGGCAGCAGCAGTGGTGGCCAGTGCAGGAGCTCCCTTTACGAAAAGGGGGGGTGAAAAGTAGGGCATTGGATGATTGTGGGTGGGTTGTTCAGACTCAATTCAGAATATTCAGAGCTTTGGCTTTGGGGAAGCAAACATTATGTTGACCCAGTGCTTTTCAGAATGTTTGTCTTTTTGGTGACGCAGGAGCCAATAAGGCCCGTGCGGAGGCACGGCCGGGGTTGGATCTGAGTTTTGGGTTGGAAAGGCGAGGTTTAAGCAGCAAACCCAGGGGGGGACACCCAGAATATGAACACCGAAAGGGGAACAAAGGATACCGAACTCAAGATCAGTGGTGCAGTCACCAGTAGTCAATAGCCCTGCAGTAGCCTTTGGCAGCCCAACCAAGCCTATTCTTGCCCCATCTCTTGTGAATTTTACAGCTTCTTCCTTCTGTCAGGCTGTGAAACCAGCAGCATTGAAAGCTCAGGAGTCAAGTCCAGGCTGGGATATGGTGACGTGGTCTTCCTGGTTATAAGGTAGAAAGGGTTTTCTCTCCTTTCTAGTAGGCACATCTACAAGTCCCACTAGCCATCCTGTGATGGTTTATTTCAATGGTACACACTGCGATTTCGACCATTGTATACACTTTGGTTGATGGTTTCAAGTTATTCTCCAGTCAACGCATGGGATGATTATCCCCAATTGACCAATCTGTGTCTCAGAGTTTCAATCCACCAAGCAGTATAAGCATATTCGCTTGGTTTGCTCGCATGAGATTGCATCAGTGGTGTGCAGCAGAGATTTCATGGTCCCAGAGTAAGTCTTGATCTGTATTGATTTGTCAAATCTGGGTGTCTCTGAAAATGGGATATACCGATATACCCCCAAGTTTGTGTTTTTTTTTAATCCGGATTTTAATCCGGAAAATGATGATGAACCAGTGGAATCTGACGAAGACCCATGTTTTGTGCCCTGCTTCGCCAGTAGCGCCCGCTGCCCCGAAGCCTCCAAGCGTGCGGCCCTCGGGGCCCTCCAAGCCTGCAGCTGTACCGCTGGCGCCACCTGCTCCGGTCCCTGCGGTCACTGCGGCCACCCGGGCGGCAGCGGCGCAGCACGATGGGGTGCAGCTGGGGGTCGGGGGCCGGATGGGTTCCATGGAATACTGCGGAGCACTGTCAACTGGGAAGGGAGTGACTGGAACTCAGGGGTATAGCAGGAGATCTTCGATCGCAAAGAGGATATCAAGAAAAAAATCAAAAAGACTGAGACTATCTGAGACTCATCTAAACTCTGCCAAAGATGCCAGATCGTTTGGAGGTTCACGAAACCAACGTTGCCCTGGCCTATTTGTTTCACGGCTGAACACACATGGCCTTGACCGCAAATCTAAGGGTTCAAGCCATGTGTTAGAACCATTTAGAACCTGATCGCCACATTACTCTCTGAGCTTGTGTTGACAGGCCGATGCCATGGGTGGGTCCAGACCAGATTTAAGCGCTTGATTGGTTGATGAACATAGGGGGTTCAAACCGGTTTCATCCACCGAAACTCAAGGCGAAAGATTTGATCCATTCAAACACCAGAAAATGTATGATCATTATTGATTATTGGTTGTGGTTGGGGGCCCCATTTGAAACCCTGACATGGGGTGGGGCTCAACGTTTTCACAAGTAGAGAGAAGAACACCATGGCATGAGGTTGGCTTTTCACAGGTGGATGTGTCGATTTCATGCTGCTACCATAGTCCTAGGGCGTCGGGGACATGCCACACAAGCCACTCCACCAAACTCACTTCATCTTGGCATTTGGTTTTGCATATCATGGGTTTGTCATCTCTTCTCTTGTTCCCCCTTCCTCTCGCCTTCGTTCACCCTTCAAAATCAACTCTGACTTGGAAATGGAACATCAATAACATTAATATCATCGATCCATGCTGGACTTTTGTGGTCAATTTGGAAGTGGTTCAGAAGTGGCTTCAAGTGGATTCAACATGATTCAACATGATTCAACATGATTCAAGAATCTTTTCTGAACTTTCTCAGTCCACGGATCCACTCTCTCGCCTGATGAACTTCACCCCAGGAAACATGGCTTCGAGCTCCGAGGTGCGACATACTGGCGGACACGGGCCTCTCGGTGTTTAAAAAAAAAACTTTTGTGTGGGATAGGGAGTAAAATTGTTTTGAATCATTTGCAACACTATTTGCAATCATTTCAGATGATTTCGAATTCTATTTTGAATCCAAAGCATTTGGCTATGGCTCGCAATGTTTGAATCCCAGCGCGAAAAGCAGGAGAAAACAGGCGGCGGGGAGCCAGTTTGTAGCCACCTCGTGCCAATTTTTGGCAGCCATTCCCACATTTTCTACGGCTAAAGGCACGGGTGTTTCTGCGGAACCAAACACCGCTGAGATGTAAACATTTAACAGTTTGTTTGCAATATACTGGAATGGTTTACTGAGAAACTTTATGCGAAGAGTGCGATAAAGTTCTCCAAGTGCTGGTAGAGCCAAACTTGAGTCAGACTGCAAAAATAGCAGATAGTTCCCAGCCTAGTTCAGCTCAAGCGATTCTGTGCTCGCCTGCCGACCTCGTAGGTGGCAGAAACTGAAAGAGACAGGGGCGACACGGATGCCTCTGCTGACACAAGAAGGACCTTTTTGTGGCGTGAGACCATGAGGCGAACAGCCCTAGGGTGAGCCCACGGGCGCAACCCATGGAATCCAGTTGAGTTCACTTGCGGGCTCAAAAGCCCAATCCATGGAATCAGCTGAATCCACATTTTTGAGCTTCGTTTGGGATAATGTCGTGGAGACGCAGTTGGAATTTTGCCTTTTGCCAGGAGTCAAATGGCGCGGGTTGAAAGCCATGAACAGTCTGAGGCCGCACTTTCTTTTGGTAAATTCATGTGCAAACCAGAAGAATAACAGGGATATATTGGAGACAGTATGGGGAAATTCGCAGGAGGCAATGTCTGGGTGTTGGTGCGTCTTTTTCTGCCGAGCCCAAAAAGTGGAACAACACCCTGGAAGCCTGGAATCTGCTGTTGGGTTGCAAAACTGGGCAAATTACCAGAAAAATGGTTTATTGTTGTGCGCATCACTTTGGGGCTTGTAGGGTCTTAAATTTGGAGAGTTTACATTGACATCCACATCAAAATTCCGACTGATCCTCGCCAGGCCCCATATCCAAAGGGAAAGGGAAAAGCCAAGCAAGATCATGAGAGGACTTGGAAAGGCCAGGGAATCTGGATGCTCATGTCCAACTCTGGTAGGGGACAACACAAAATGCAGTGCAAGACCTGTGGTTATGTTTAAAAGTTCTTGGCCCGGTGACGGCCCGGTGATAAGTTGTGGATCGGACACTTCCGACCATTTGAGAAATCAACTTCTAGCTACCCCAACTGTTTGGTGGCAAACCAGGGTACCACCATGAAATGATCCATGGCCACAAGAAGTTGAAGATCCTCCAGTCCCAGCCATCCCAATGTCGTTCATCATTCAGATCAGCTGAGTTATCTGACAGGGTTTTCACTATCCCATACCATCCAGCACTGGTTTCACCCCGAACAAACCCATTGAATATCCAGCATTTTTCACAGCTCAAAAAGAAGGACGACCTCCATTTTGGATATTTTGGGGTGATTCTTTTCAGCAATGTGGCAGCTTTCCAGGTTTCTCTCGGAGACCTGGTCCACAGGGAAGGTGTGGAGAGGGAGGGGAGCGGCCCGAAATGGACAGGAAAAACATGATTTAAGCCTTAGCATCCAAAAATATCGGCTGGTTGGTCACGCATTTTTTGTTTTTATACTTGGGATGATGGTGCTGATCCCAATCTGAGGATTGTTTTGGAGGTAAACCACCAGGGCAACGCCTGTGAAGTTTCGCTCCAATCCTTGGATTAAGTGAAGGGGGTCACGTGACCCATCTCCAGCAAGTCCAAGCATTGGGCGTTTGAGCCAGAAACCTGTTTTTTTCCTAACCTTCATTCAAAAAAGGAAACATATATAAGCAAGAAAACAGGCGAGCTCACACCAAGTTATCATGGTTTTCAAAAACACAGGGGAGCTATCCCGTTTTTGTTTTGGTACCACATAAGTCACCATTGAAATCACCGGGGATTTTGTCACCAGTGGTCAGCGGTGCCGGAAAATGAACACATCGTGCAGGAAAGGGGGTGAGGTGGCACGCGGGACACGCGAACCTAGAAGCTTGGCTCCACCGCGCGGATCATGGGAATTGGATTCGGGGAATCCCCATAGCCGTAGATGGCTGTATGATAACAGCTATTTTCCGGTCAGTGAATCATCACAATTCCGCCAGATCAGTGGCTATTTGGGTGAAAACCAGGATCTATACCAACTATATGACTATGTCCAATGACATTAATGACAATTCGAACTGGCTAAGCCTAAAGCTGCGAAGTTTTGGGATTGCCTACTTTGTCACAGGGTCGAAATCGATGATGAATTTGGGGGGTTTTTCCAATGGGGTAGACTGATCAACCACTCCCCATAGATGCCAGTTTTTGCCGAAACATTTGTGGGGTATAAACCGCCCTAAATTTACTTTTTGTGTATATTATATGTCTATACACATATGATATACACATCTTATTCGAAGGAAGTTGGAAATCAAACTTTCGACAATATGGACACATGGAAAAGCACAGGTGGGAAGAGGCAGAGAAGAGAAAGGCAGAAGAAGAAGATCAGAGAAGAGAAAAGAAGAAGGAAGAAGATCCACGTGCGCGAAAATTTACAAAAGTCGCGAAACACTGTGTTTTGCCAATGTATTGTGGCTCTGGAAGGTCGAAAGGTAGGCTCCCTAAAGCGGCGGGTGCGGAGCCATCTGGGGAGACGAGGGATCAAAAATTCCACGCCGTTGTGGCGCGAAGCACGTTTCCAAGTCAAAACGTGCAAAACATTTCAGCTCCACAGCACTTTTGGAAGTTCTGATGTTCAAAGAGTGCACGCGTGTTGCACAAAGACAGATAGAGAGACAGACAGACAGATAGAGCAACCGAAACACAGATATAGAGATGGACAGATAGACAGATAGAGAGATAGACAATAGATTGATAGACAGGCAAACAGTGAGATAGATAGATAGATAGATAGATAGATAGATAGATAGACAGATAGATAGACAGATAGATAGATAGATAGATAGATAGATAGATAGATAGAGAGAGAGAGAGATAGATAGGGAGACAGACAGAAACTAAAAGAAAGAAAGATAGATAGACAGATAGAGAGATACACATAGATAGACAGAAAGACAGATAGACAGAAAGATAGATAGAAAGACAGAAAGATAGATAGGTAACTGGACAGATAGATAGACAGATAGATAGACAGAAAGGTAGATAGAAACACAGATAGGATAGACAGATAGATAGACAGATAGGTACAAAGGCAGATAGATAGACAGACAGATAGAAAGATAGATAGACAGAAAGGTAGATAGACAAATAGCTAGACAGGCAGATAGATAGATAGATAGATAGATAGATAGATAGATAGATAGATAGATAGATAGATCAATCAAAAGGCAGATAGATAGATAGATAGATAGATAGATCAAAAGGCAGATAGATAGATAGATAGATAGATCAAAAGGCAGATAGATAGACAGATAGATAGACAGATAGATAGATAAAGACAGGGAAAGAGGGAGAGAGAGAGAGAGAGACACAGAGAGAAGGAAAGAGAGAGAGAGAGAGAGACTCAGAGCCGCAGCCACCTTTCGGTCCATCAGTGGGTTCACTCTGCCATCCGTGCGTCGCAACAACAAACGTCTCCTTCCTAGCTTGAAACTTCCGCCACCGCCTAGTGCAGTATTACTACTGGTATTACAACCGTCAATCAACTTATTAGAAACTCAAAGTAAATCATTTTAGATCAGATTTCTGCGATTTTCGTCGGACGTTTCAGGCCAAAGGTGGCCCACGGTGCTGGAACCTCGTCATCAAGCGGCCCCTTTTAGAGGAGCTGTAGCAGCTGTGGCAGCTGTGGGTTTGGAGGTTATTGCGTGGGAAAAATTCCATGATATTTTTTGGATTCAAGTTTCCAGGTCAAACAGAAATTTGCAATTTCCAAAGTTCGGAAGGGTCTTTTCAACAGCCTTGGGCTTTTACAGTTTCACCCGAAAGGAGGAGGGGTTGGAGGCCCAGACCCTAGCATTTTCGCGGCAGCCCACGAAGTGCTCTACGGTCCCTTGGCTCATCAAACCAAGTGGAAATGCTGCACTTTAGAATGTGTGCAAGCAATATTGATCGATTTGGTGACCACTGTTCGATACAGCATGGTTGTTAGACGATCTTTTTCAGCGGAACCGTTGTTATCTTTTGCAGATCTGTGGTGCGTGTGTGTATGTGTGTGTGTGTGTATCCTCTGAATAGAGGTAAAACTTCTACTCGCTGCTTGCTTTGCTTTATTTTTTGTGAAATTCCTCCATTTTATGTTCAGCAGGGGGCCAGGAACCCATGTCCATCTGTCCTGGCCAACGAAGACCAGATGGCTTGGGGGTGTAAACGTACCTGCAATTTCATCCGCAATGGCGACCGGCTAAGCCAAGAACCGGCATGACGATTTCATTGTACTACACAGTTGTCGCAATCTTTTTTCGAGTTTGGTATTGTATTACTGCTTGACAATGACTGGAGCTTCATTTATTTTATTGCTTCGATCGACTGTGGAACATTCCCAATTTTCTTGTCTGCATTACTCTCTTTTCAGGTATACTGGAGTGTTGTTGCACGTCGAATGCACTCTAGATACAAAATTCATAGCGATGTTTCTGTACAAGTGTGTGATCATACATACATACCATACACTACAGTATCATACCATACCAGACCATACCTTACCATTGCACTGCATTGCATTGCTTTACACTACAATTTTCACTACATTACATTGCAAGTACATGCACCAATCCATACATCCATTAATATATCCATGCATGCTTGTCTGTTCGCTGGCACATAGGTAGGCATGTACGTAGGTATGTCAGTGCATATTTACGTACATTCATTACGACATGGTAGATATGTATATATATATATATATATATCTATATATATTATATATATATATATATATCTATAAACCCATCACTGCTTTGATCAGTAGCAGGATGGCATCCTCTGGATAAATTATAGCGACCTCACTGCGTCCTCATTGGAATGATGGTGAGTAGGGATAAGTATCCCACTATAGACTCTATTGCAGGTTGGTGAAGTACTCATTGGATTGGTTTAAGGGAAAATTTACAGGAAACCATGGATTTTCCTATGAAATATGGGGCTATCCTGTAAATTTTCCCTTTAACCAATCCATTGAATTACTATAAATTCTAGCTCATCCAGATGCTGATGGTTGTCCTGGTTCTTGATTTTTTGGTATTTCATTTGCCCATTGTGTTGGCTGACACTCCCACCTCATTTCGGGCAGCCTTCATTTATGAAATCCAGCTGGGCTGTTCATATCTTAACAACTGTTGGTCGTTTCTGTTCTATTAACAGGTTTTCCTGCTTCAGATTGGAAACACGCTGGGTGTTTGCCGAAGCCCACTATCTACATGTTTTATGGGATTGCTTACCCACTCCCAGACATGCCGTTCAGAAGTGGCCAACATGCAGGATGATTGCTATATGTTATTATCTGGGGTTGTGTTACAGGGCTGAAGGAAACTGGCCATGATTGTCGGTTTTATTCCTTGGGCCATCCTTGGAACATTCCCTTTGGAGGGTTGTATGCCTCCAGGTTCTAATGGTCTCCCATTTGCGCTGGCAATCTCCAACTGATGTCCGGGCCTGTAAAATGGTGGAACATCCTCCATTCTTAGACCATATGGACATAAACTGGTTGGTGTCATACCGCATTTTTTAGCTGACAACATGTATGTATGTATGTATGTATGTATGTATGTATGTATGTATGTATGTATGTATGTATGTATGTATGTATGTATGTATGTATGTATGTATGTATGGATATATGGATGGATGGATGGATGGATGGATGGATGGATGGATGGATGGATGGATGGATGGATGGATGGATGGATGGATGGATGGATGGATGGATGCATGCATGCATGCATGCATGCATGCATGCATGCATGCATGCATGCATGCATGCATGCATGCATGCATCATATATATGTGTATGCGCACACACGTGTATGTACACATATGTATATATATATATATATACACATGAGAATATATAATCCATCTCTCTCACTCTCTATCTCTCTCTCTCTATATGTATATATATATATATATGTATATATATATATATGTGTATATATATATGTGTATATATATATATATGTATATATATATATATATATCCATGTATATATATATATCCATGTATATATATATATACATGTATATATATATATACATATATACATACATGTATATATATATATATATACACATACATACACACACATATATTGTATGTATGTATGTATGTATGTATGTATGTATGTATGTATGTATGTATGTATGTATGTATGTATGTATGTATGTATGTATGTATGTATATACATGTATGTGTATGTGTATGTGCATGTGTATGTGTATGTGGGTATTTATATATATACACAGCAATATATGATCACATGATAGTCATCCAATCTCCCGTGATCAGAAACGAAGTTCATGGAATTTCGCTGCCGCGCAGGCCCAGACCCTGATTTTGAGCATCAAAATCTTTGCTCCTTGGTGAAGCGCATGCAGCGTCAAAGCGAGGAGCTGTGCATCATGTGGTGGAGCTGGTGCGAGGCACCTTGGGCTGAGCATCCAGCACATTTTGTCATGTATTGTAGAGACCATCATATATGCATATGTATATATATATATGATATAAATGATATACATATAAAAATATGTATGTATATATGATATACAGTATTGTATGTGTCCATACAGATATTATAATCACATCTTACAATCATATATAATACGTAGATGGAAGTAGTGGAAGTGCTGGATTTTTGAGGTGATGCCAGTTGCAACTAGGTGAACTGGTGCCAACCAGTTGGCAGGGATGATCCAAAATGATATATCACATATCACATATGACGTACAATAAATTGTATATTGTATACATCAATAATGTCAATGCCAACTTACATGTCAATATCAATATCAGTATCAATATCAATCTCATTATCGATATCAATATCAATATACTACTTACAATACGAGTACTCAAAATAAGTGAATAACTATGCAGACCCAGACATATGTATATATATATATGTATACACATATACATTCATATCCACAGTTGGATGAGTTTCCAAACGAACGTTCCAACTTCCATGCTGACCTTTGGACCAGGCCACAGGCAACGGCCGGCGCGATCCAAAGCTCCACAGCTTGGAGTTCCTGCGGAATTTTTTGGCGGCGGCCGAAGCTTGGCCGCGCCGATCGGGGGATCAGGTGATGGGAGAATTGGGGAATTCTGAGCATGTACTAATGTTGGTATAATACATAGCATATATTGTTATGTATATATTTATATAGGATAACCAACTGGTGATGATGATCTTTGAGCATCTACATATGATGCCAGCTATTTGGAGAAAAAAGGATGCCAGGATGAAGCGACCACTAGCTACCTACACATATTCATTAGGGGAAGTTGCTTTTGGGCAGTTTGGGGTGAGTTTTCGTTTTGTAAGCGTCCAATTCTGGGATCCATCTGACATCATGACATCAGGGCGAGGTTTCTAACGAACCCAACCACGCCAAGGAAAGCCGCGCCCAGGGCACGCATGAATCGTCACAGATGGTTGAGCAAAATTGGTGGCACAAGGAGAGGGACTCACAAGGGGTTGGCCGCCGTTGGCAATTTAAACCAATTGGCTGCTGGTTCAAATGATTGAGATGAATTGATGTTTTTTTCAACGTGAACAGATGTTCTATCAATGTGGTTTGCAGTTTCATTGACTATCTCAATCATCGGTGAGATGGGAACTGTTTTCACCCAGCAACTATCTATTTTAGATGGTACTATAGTATAATATAGCATATACATATATATATATATTATGTATATATACATATAAAGTAGCAAACCATCAACCATCAACATTTTACAACGTTTCAACCGATGGTATTCGGTGATCCGGCTGACCAAGATTAGGCCAAGTAAGTAAGTAAGTGCAGACAGTTTTTTTTTAGCACACGGGACCTTGGGTGAGTGATTTTACACTGCAAGTACCGATAGGAAAAATTAGTCGTGGATTCAGTGGCATCTCAAATGCTGATGTTTTATGCATTTGAGGGCTCTGAAACCTAGGCGAAGACCATCATAGTTTGATCCTGTGTCTCTTGATGGCATAGACACAACACTGACATTACTTCGAAAAAGTGCAGTTTTCTCTTGAAAGAATTAGAATTCAGGGATGCAGCATTTCTTGACAGAAAGTAGTCTCCTTTACTTTGACTTGTCATGCCCGTCACATGTGAGCGAGGCGCTAGAGTAAAGTGCTAGCATGTATATCTGGGTGGCTTTTTGTAAAGTGATTTTTAGTGATTTGGTATGTTTGAAGTAGGTTTCAATCTTGACCAAATCTTGCGATCTGGTACTCATAACAGTGTATAAACTTGTCTAAACATATGTACATATATATGTATATATGTACATATATGTGTATATATATAAATGTATGTATATATATATATATGTATATATGTATATATGTATATATGTATATATGTATATATGTATATATGTATATATATATATATGTATATATGTATATATATATGTATATATGTATATTATGTGTATAAATGTAAACTAGACATCTACATCTACATAGATATCCCAGTTCTGTCCGGGATACCCAACTGTTCAGCTCAGCGACTGGATCTGGAGGAGCTGGTGAGAAGAGTAAAGGAAGGACAGCGCCGGTCTGACGTCTCCTAGCCACGATCGTGACGGCTTTGTCCTTAAGAAAAATGGTATTTGAACTCCCAAAAATAGGGATTTCACCCTTGGACTTGGAGATGGCAAAAAATGATAGCTGGCTTGATGGGGACAATGGATAGCTGGCATTTGTCTGGCTATTCTAATATCATCTCCCAAGATTAATGGGGATTTTAAACATCCCTCTTCGTAGATGGTGGTTGGTGTCATGATGCCCCTTTTGTTGGCCGTTTGGAGATGTTTGTGTTGATTTTTGTTGGAGGGCGAATTTGGATGACAAGAATTCCTGACTGAATGTCCAAATAAACAGACCTGTATACATTTGTGTAATTTTGTGTGCATTTGTGTGCATAGCTGGAATCGTAATTCTTATGGCATAATACCATAATACCATAATATCATAGTATCATAATGATACCATAATGATATCAAAATGACATCAGAATGATATCATAATATCATATCATGATATCTATAACCACATCTATATCTATATCTACATCAATATCAATATCTACATCAATAATATAGTCACAACAACCCACGTCCACTGCCAAGGCATTCAAGTCCCAGTGGTGGAGATACTGCGACAGCTTTGGTGGAAATGTCCGCGATCCAGGCGGTCGTTTTTTTGGACTGGGGCCCTGGGGTTGGGGTTTTGATGTTTCACTGATTTTCATCTGATTTTCATCTGATTTTCATCTGATTTGAATTTTCATCTGATTTAAAAACTGCTGAAGTGGAGTCAGCCAAGTCAGCCACTGCAGGCCGTCATCATGCGAGATTCATTGAGACCTTCCTGGCCCACTATATGAATGGTACAATCACCAGCCTTTATGCTTCGAGTCCTGAAGCTCAGACTTTTCCTGTCCGCTGGGTGGGGAAGAGTGGCTTCATTGGCATGCCCATGTGAACATATACATATATATATATATATGTGTATACTTATATGTATATACTTACACATACACATATATTGGGGATTATCACAATGCAAAATGAGAATCCTGTTCTGAACCAGCCAGTATCATGGACTTGATATTCAGCGTGGCTTCACCGAGGTACAGCTGGCAATGTGCGATCAGCCCAGTGGATCTCACTGTAAGGATGTTGATCGGGCAGTGTCACGCTTTGGACAGAAATCAGGAAGCACAGATTTTTAAAACGCTCCTGGTGGAAAGCCTTTGTAGCTGACAGGTGCGTTGCGCAGAATGAACTCTTCAGGGAAGCTGGAGTGGTAAGTTTCAGAGGCGTTCTTTTCTTGATTCATCATCACCGATGTGTTTTGGATTCCAGCAAATCTTCCTGGAAGTGCATAGTTGCACGGTGGCAGAGGTGGCGACTACCAACCCAGGCAGAGCTGGTAATTCCCCAGCCCTGCAGTGAATCAGCGAGCTCGGTTTTTGCGACCATTGTGAGGATTTCACAAACTTGGCCTTACATATTGGAGTAACAAACCCAAGTCGACCCAAGTTGGTCCATTATCCTTGTTACTTCACTGACTGTTGTGGGGTGGGTTCCTTTGGTTTGCGTTGGTTTCCCTGAAAATCTCGCAGAAACCGAGTGATCTACGCATGAGCTTGGATCAGCCGTTCACACGGGTGGCAGGCCACACACCATTTCTGTCTTACTGCGACAAATCCTGCGCCCAGACAGATCGGTTCGGCACCGTTTCGGAACGGTGAACTGATGAACCGATACCACCTTCAGGTAACCGTGGATCGTGGCTGCATCCCATGGTAAGTGGTGGTTTTTGTCAAATTTGAAAAGGAGAGACCCACAATTCCATTGGATTTTCTCATAGTTTTTGTTCATTTTTCATACTTTTTCGAATTTTGAAATATTTTAATTTCCATGCTGGGGGCCATTCCCACTATTTTTGGACCCAGATTTTGGCTGAGAATTTCACCAATCCAAAACCACCGCCAAATCCTGCAGCAAAAAGCTCGAAGCGGGCACCTGAGAGTTTTTGCCATGTCGGTCGGCACGGCTTTCTCGAGGCAAAATTGATGGGTATCCACCGTTTTTTTCTGGGGAGCTACGCCACTAGCAAGGTAACTGGCAGTTAGGCCCAGGAGCAGACATGGCAAAACGGGACTTTCATTTTGGCTTTATATGCTCCGTTTTTGCGGAAGTGGCATGTGTGCCATGGAGGTAAGTGACTCTTGAGATTTTCCTGCAGCATTCGTTTCTTGATTTTGTGCACTTATCTCAGTCCACAGCCGAGCAGTTTCACTCAAGTCTTTTGAATACAAGTCGAAGCTGAAACAGTCTCGCACCAGCTAGAGGAAGACATTTTGTGTTTTGGAGACTCAATTCGGAAAGGTCATGTAACCAACGTTTCAACGTGAATTTTGGCGCTGAGATCCACACGGGGTTCTGATTCCTTGCTGGTCTGCAACTGGAGCCATTGGAGCGTCTGAAAATGGGGCCCCTCAGGCCAGTGGCTATCTCAAAATGCTGTGGAGATATGTTATGGGCTACATGACTAAACCTATGATTTGAGTTGGACATCTTCCGCCCATGGCGAATTGAAAAAGGGAAACAAAAAAATATGATTCATGAAACTTAGGGGTAGCCAATATTCAGACAAACCCACGCAAATCTACAAGCCAACTAAACCAATCATGACTTGCGATTTGTAACAAGCAATATAAGCAATGAGCTTCATTCCAGGTGCTCCACGTATCCTTAATTCATGAACTAATTTGTTCATGCTTGTGACACTCAAGGTCTCAGTCCGGGTACCTGGCCTCTGAGAAGATCTGCTATATTGAAATCCGTTGACCTGTTGAACTCACCAACCAAAACAGGTACCATCCGTCATTTTTTGGGCTGTCCATTGACCCATCTGACCATCTGCTGTACCCCAGACTTGGGAACTGATCGAAGCACAGGTTATTGATGGTCATTGCACGAAATCTTTGCAGACCGCCGTGAAATGTCCAAGACGTCTGGTGCAATTTTTTCATGGAGATTCAACTCCAATGGGGCATGGGTCAACCAAGCTTTGTGACCATCCAGGTTTTAAGCATGATGTGATATTGTGATATTTTGAGGCAGCAGCTGAGATGCTGTATTGACCTGTGCCCCGGATGGTGACAAGGTGAAAAGGACAATGGTGTTTGGATGTTTTTGTGAAAAGTAAGAGATTTAGCTTTGCTTAAACTGCCAGACTCGGCCATTGTAGGTCAGAGGACTCGCCGGATCCCACAGAAAACCAGGGAGAGTTGGGTGAGACACGTTGGAGAAGCATCTGGTAAAACTTTGGTCCATGGTTTGACAAAAAGCCTTCTGACCAGCCATCGCATGGTAACTTTCCTGGTATTTTGCCCATTTTGTGGCAATTGTTCACCTGAACAAAATGGACCAAAGTTGAGGTCAGAAGCAGCTTAATTTAATAAATGGCCTTCGCGTGTGTACTTTATTTTCCGCCTTGTACTTTATCTTTTTGGTTTCAAGGGCAGCTGCATTGCCATGTTTAGTCTGGAATGTGGATGTGAAATGATGTGAACTTGTGTGAAACGGATTCTTGACGAAAATCAGATTCTATACCTCCATGGAACGACCAGCCAAACTTTCAGATGTGGGTGCTCTACCAACGCTGTAGTCCAACCTTGAAGGGTGTACCAGAATGTGTTGTGGTGCATAGTGGAACGAAACCAATTCTATTGTTTAAATCGATAATTTTGGTGATGCCCTTGATTTTGAAGTCGGCGCTACATCAAATTTTACCAGTCTGTCCCTGAAGTGTAATTTGTTTCATAGTTATGACCCTGTTGCGTTAGATTTCAATCTTTTTTAGGGACATCACTTGACTCAAGGGTTCCACCCCTCCAAGCGTCGCCAGAAGAATATTCTTTTCATGAAGGGATGAACAGCAGACAATGTACAAGGCTTCTGATAAGGTACCACACTTGTGAAATTAAGCAGTCAGGACCTAAATCAAGTTCCACGGCACCCGCTCCAACTCCGAAAAAGGCTGAAAAAAGTGGTTCTGCACTGCACAGCTTGCAGGTCACAGTTGCGAACTTGGTCAAGTGCCCTGATGTACTGAAAATTCCATGATTGAGTATGCAAAAGCTGGGGGATCATGGCTCTCATGGAACAAGAAACTTGGATTGTTTACCCTCTAAATATCCCACCTGGCACTAGAGATTTCTCAACCTGGATGACTTCCCAATCTTAAAGGATGAGGATTCGCCATATATGTACAGATGTACAGTATATAACAGTGTATAACGGTATATGTATGTATATATATATATATATACAAACATATATTCATAATGATATATATATATATATATAATGCAAGTGCTGGGACTTTGCAATGGTAGGGGCACTCAAGCTTACGGATGTAGACACCAAAGGAGTTGCTGGCGAAGCAAGATGGACAGCCCGGTCGCTCCTTTTTCCCTTTCCAAGCTGCGGATGAACGAGCATCTGTGAATCCTGCTACAAGTGCTGACACTTGCATTGGTCCCCTACCGGGAAATGAAAAACCTTTTAATGATTCAAAACGGAATCCCCAAAGGTCACACTTCGTTTTTGTACGTCCGGTACGTTCTGGTGGTTCTCCAAAGTGTCCATGCCGGTCTTCTGTCGCTTACGAGCAGAGCGCATTTCATCATCGCTGACAATTCGCCATCGACATCCTAATTGGTAAAAATGCTCCAGCTCTTTGGCATTTGGCTTGGTCAAAGCATTACCCAGCTGCGCTTCTGAGTGGACCCATCGCAAATGAACTCCATTACATCGTTGAGCATGTTTCAGACACATCAACTCGAGACTAGTCCTACGTTCCGCTCCATGTGTGTTGAACTCTTCAGTTTGCAGTCGGTCATAGACATTTCTTGAATCCGGTATGACTCCCCCAACAACCAAGTTAACCGTGGGATTAATGTCAAACACATCAACCGGAGGTCCCATGATTTCTCCCCACTGGTACCTAGCATGAAACAACAAGTCTTCACCGTTCACAACTGCGGCAGCTTCCGCTGCTCCTGGGCTCCTCACAACCCTTTCAATTTTGTTAGCATGCCAACTGATGGGGGAAACTTTTTCCATTTGACCATCCAACAAAGAGGTGGGTGCCNGCTGCTCCTGGGCTCCTCACAACCCTTTCAATTTTGTTAGCATGCCAACTGATGGGGGAAACTTTTTCCATTTGACCATCCAACAAAGAGGTGGGTGCCATACCTAGAAACAGACCCTGAGTGCTGCTGCCGTCTTTTCTGTTTTGTCCAGCTGCATCGGCCCACACAAACAAACCTACTTCTACTTCGGGTGGAAAATGATGGACGATCATTTTGTGATCCTTCCGCTGCTTCGCAGCATAGATCAGCTTGTTTGTCTTGACAATGGTCTCGACACTGCCTTTGGCAATTTCTGAGAGAAGTAACCCAACTTCGGCTGACATGTGTGGTGCTACCTGCTGAGCATGCCAGCTTAGAGAGCCCAAAGCCGCTCTCAGTTGAGTCTGTTCACGACTAGTGAGTTCAGCATTACTTTCTCTCCTACGACTTGCACAAAGAGGTATCTCTGACACCTTTTCCATGTACGTGGGTTGAGACAGGTGATAGCTGTTGTCGTCTTGCTCCTCGATTAAAACTCCACACTGTACAAACTTACCTGTTTCCCATTCGCCCCAAGCGTACTGTTTCTGGATTTTCTCCAAGATGTTTTCCCATTCGGGATCATCTCGGCCACCTGTGAACATGAAGTCATCTACATGGCAGCTGATCATTCCACGCAGCTGTCCATTGGGCTTCCACAACCACATGCAGGGGTCAGACCAAGTTTTGACCAGTCCTAGGCTCTGAAAATAGCTAGACACACTTCTATACCACTCGATTGGTGCATCGACCAATCCGTAGCACCCACGTTTCACACGAGTGATACTGTCTTCGCTGATTCCCATGGCCCGGCATATCTCAGGACAGGGAACACAGTACAGGTCTGTGGGGTATTCACGGCCCTGCAAGAAAGCCCCTGACACATCGCCTTTTCTAGTTTTCCATCGCCGAATGGCGGCAACTTGCAAAAGCATTTGACGACTCTGTTTAGTCATGACAGGTGTGGTTGTGGCCCTATGCTCGTATCCTGGGTCTTGGTAACCCAGAAGAATGGCTCTGGCCTTTGGCTTGCTGGTGCCATCATCTTTCAACTTCCAAGTTAAAATCCACCTCATACCTATCGCCTGTTCACGGGGTGGTTGGAGATGGCTTGGAATAGCCTCAAAAGCTTTGGCAGCGATGAAATTCTTCACCTCTACCCCTTTTGCTCCTTCGAATTGTGTACGAGTTTCTGCATCCATCCTACGCTCACTCAGTTCTACGGCTCGTCGACGCATGGCAGTCAGGAAATAGCTAGTCATGTCATTCTCCACATGCTTCCATCCTCGATTGCTTGTTGGCATGTCAATCGCTATCTCTATTGCTGCTTCAGAGTCATTCCAAAAGGCTGTGGCCTCCTCGGTTGGCTCNCACATGCTTCCATCCTCGATTGCTTGTTGGCATGTCAATCGCTATCTCTATTGCTGCTTCAGAGTCATTCCAAAAGGCTGTGGCCTCCTCGGTTGGCTCGGAAAAACAAACGGTTGACCACCAGGCTTCGGCCTCAAACCCAGAGCTTGATGTCGCGGTTCCCCGCGGTCGTGCTGGCTGATCTTCTGTCTCCATATCTTCGGTGTCACCTGGATCTAAAGGTCTCTTGTGCCAATGTCGGACTCGTGGAGTCGGTAATGGCACCATGGGGACATCCCCTTCGTCATCTTCACATTGAGACTGTTGCCATTCTTGGAGACTGGGTGATTGTTCTGTGAGGTCTTCATATTCGTGACTTCCCAGTTGATCAACGATCCTTGGANTCATCTTCACATTGAGACTGTTGCCATTCTTGGAGACTGGGTGATTGTTCTGTGAGGTCTTCATATTCGTGACTTCCCAGTTGATCAACGATCCTTGGAATAGTCCATGGTGCTTTCCGGTCCTCATCAGTCGTCACATGTTCTAACAGAGCTTCTCGGTCCGTGGCTGGTCGAAGTTGCTCCACACAACATTTCAGCAGACGCCGACCTCTCACTACCCACACATTGCTACCTGCCCTGAGTTGACCATCAGCCTCCCGCTTGGTTTCTGTGACCAACACCCTTGCTGGCCCCAGAAAACCTCCGGTTTTGGAGGCGATCATGCTTTTCGGCAGTTGTTTGCGCCAGTAGTAAACTAAATCACCTGGTTGGTAATGAAAGGTTCTCTGGCCCCTTGAATTGAGTGCACGGTTGACGCGCTCCTTGGCCACNCAGTTGTTTGCGCCAGTAGTAAACTAAATCACCTGGTTGGTAATGAAAGGTTCTCTGGCCCCTTGAATTGAGTGCACGGTTGACGCGCTCCTTGGCCACCCACTCGGAGTGAGACTGCTCTGCTACTTTCATTCGTTCCACACTTTCCTGAAACTCCCCCGTAGGATTACCTATCAGCACTTCATGATGTCGCCCCTCCAAACTACTGATGAATCTTCCAGTCTCATCCGGTGCTACTCCTAGAGCATGTTGCACTGGTGAAAAGCCTCGGACAACCTCTCGGTGATTGAAGGTGCGAACTGCGATGCTCAAGGCATCCTCAGGAGTGATGGACATGTCTTCGTCCACCAGTTTGTTCATGACCTCTTTGAGGCCTTTGACGGCCTGTTCACATATGCCAAACTT
>BGPT01001129.1:76493-102208 GCA_003297045.1 Symbiodinium sp. clade C Y103
CAAAGGTGGCCTTCCCTGGATCTCTGGCTTCCTTTTTCACAAGAGCCTCCGGAGAGGCTCCGCTACCATGCAAGTGCTGGGACTTTGCAATGGTAGGGGCACTCAAGCTTACGGATGTAGACACCAAAGGAGTTGCTATGGCTTCAGATCTGGCGAAGCAAGATGGNGCGAAGCAAGATGGACAGCCCGGTCGCTCCTTTTTCCCTTTCCAAGCTGCGGATGAACGAGCATCTGTGAATCCTGCTACAAGTGCTGACACTTGCATATAATACATACATATCTATGCATTTCAATTGATCAACTTTCCATTCTTGACAATCGGGAAATCGTGGTGTGAAACTTCGGCACGTTTTGCCCGGTCGGCTGCATTCCGCACGGCAGTTGGCGCGTTCTTCACGAGTTTCGCCTGGATGCCGAGAGGTCACCCAGGTGCCAACTGGATGCCCAGGAAAAAATGGGGATGAACTGAGCCCAGGAAGTGGCCCCGGCAGAACCATTGGAAGCCTAGAGCTTCCAATTTTTTTTGGAGAAACAAATGTGTTAGGCGACCACTGGATGGTTGAGACAGGTGTTCAATGATTTTTTCCTCTCGGTCCTCCCGGTCTCTTCAAAAATCACTGGTCTGAACGATCGATTCATCGAAGAAAGCAATGGGTGATGGTTGTGAGTCCCAGCGCCAGCATCGGCCAGGAGGGCTACCTGGACATGAGTCGCATTGATGGTGAGGACGGGGAGCTGTTGCCCGAGGTGAGACCGAATGTTCCACGCAACTTCCAGTGATTTTCGATAGCTCGGTCACCTTGAGTTGTTTGGGGGTTACTCAATTACTTGACCTGATCCATGCCAGATTAAGAAATTTGAGGATGAGGGGCCACAGATCGCTATCACAGTGACTTGACCCCCAAATATCCGTGGCGTTGTCGTATAGCGCAATTTCTTTTAATGACAGAGCCATGTTGGAGGTGGTCCTGCCACAACTAGTCAAGATGTATGTGCCAATTACAAGGATTCACATCCCATGCAGCCTACCATGTTTTATTGTTGAGCACGTCATGCACGCATTTCTTGTTGTAGGCGTAATTTCTATGGGACTAGAGTTCCCGTTTCTCAGTTCTACCCGAACACGATGGGTTGTGCGACCCTTTGGGAATTTAACATGACAATGGAACATCCCAACCTTTAATGCTTTCAGTGGGAAAGCAGCCTCTTAGGGACTATTCCCCAGAAATGATGCTCTCTGTTAATTCCAAGCGCTCCGAAATCGGCAAAGCTTCCTTCTGACTTGGGAGAAATATGCAGAAATTGTATCCTAGATCCAACTTGGAACTGGACAATCCGGCATCTTTATTTTCCGTTGTCTTTTCGTTTTTTTCTTGGTGGGTTTCCACTAAAAAAAAGCTGGTTTCTCTGGTATATCCCAGAGGTCCAGATCTTTCGGGCCAACGGGATGAGGAGCTCTCGCCGGAAGAGTTGGCGCAAGTGGCACATAAGCCAGGGCGCTTGGACTGGGAGGATTATCCCAGGTACTGTAGTAAGTGGCTAGTAAGCCTCTGGTTCATAAGTCCCCGATTCGTGGGTTATCCGGTTATCCCAATTATAAGTGCCTGAAAACCCCAATTACGAGGCAGTTACTGCGATGAAACCCAAAGTGGGAGGATTTGGGCGGCATTTTGTTTTTGGAACTTCCAGAGATTTCAGTTGGAGAATTTCGATCATCAGATTGTTGCGAAGCCCACGTGCATTTGGGGTTCCAGGTCCAGGTTGATGTAAAAAGAGGGGTAGCGATGTCATTCTTCACGAAATGCACATGGCATGCCTCCAGTTACAGTGCCTTTGGGGACCCCCAAATTCAGACTGGTGCCTTTGGTGCTCATTTTAGGACGAGGAATACTACCAATGTGGGGTCCAGACACTTGAGGTTGAGAAACTTACTCTTGGTTATGCCACAATGATGGTTGTTTACAATTCTTGTTGGTCGAAACAGCTGTTTCCAGTCATAATCAGAATCCTCATGCAAGGAGGGCAACACAAACATTGCTGTCGACCCACTTGCTTCTTTTTTCCCTCTGGTACATCCCACATGGATTGGTAAGCATTTGGTTTTCACACCTTTTTTTGAAACATTTGTTACGGTTGTTACATCCCTTGCTTCTTGTGACTTGATCGTGGTGGAAAGCCTACGTGCCTTTGTTAAAGCGTCTTTTTTTTTGTTTATCACTGACTCCAAGAAAAGCTCTCAAGTCTTCTGCACCAAATTTTAGTCAAAGATCCTCCGCAGACCCTTCAATTGTGTCAAGCGGCCCAAGGGCTGATCGAAGATCTGCCGCTTTTTGTTCAACAATCCGATCCTTTTGTTTCTGTCTTTACCAAATCGAAGATGGCCCCTTTGGTAGGAGTCGGATGAAGAGCCCAATTGACTTTTGATATGTTTTCAATTGTTTTCATATACTAGTCAGTATCTTGGGGAACATACAACCCATGAACTGCTCATCTCCATTTTCAGGAACCATCATTTGAGGGATGTTCCAATAATATGTTCCAGTATGTTTTTGACACATACCCACCATTCAGCCACAATAAAACCTCAAACCTAAGTAGCGTTTCACATTGTCACGAGAAACAAAACACCCATGACTATGACACATTAATACATATAATCATCCCTTTTGATAGTCATCCATTTTCATCAAATGATTCAATGCTCCAGTTTCCAAATGCCAAAAGTTTCATATCCCATCCATGGAATTCTCCAAGAACGTCAAGGTGTGGCCCGAATGCTTGGCGTTGGTGTGTGCGTGAGTGGCGTCCTGCGCCCAGAGGCGCGTTTTCCAATTTTCCAATGGAGGGCATGAAGAATAGCTGAATTAATGGTCATGGGGATATCTATGGAATATCATATGGGATGTGTGACCAAAAAACACAGAGTATTTATGGATCGAGAGTTTGGACATGGGCTTCAGTTTTGGAACCCAACATCTGGTGGAAACTGCAGAGATCCTTCACTTATTTCGATGATATTCCCGGCTATAAACCTACGATTCGTTGATTTCCCAGCTAGCCATGTTTGATTATTAGAGGGTAAACGTCATCTGAATAAGTTGCAAGTGGATAGTTCTAGAATTATGATAGTTATGATGATCATGATGTCAAAAATTATAACTACTGCGAATTGCCTTTTGAATTAATTACAACGGTAAACTTGAATCATGTAAGAGAATACTGGGCTTCCCCCCCACTTCAAAGCTGCCCCGACTAGGGCGAAACCTCGGACCCAACAGCAAGCTTCTGTTGATATCTAGATATATGGTGTTTTATATATTGTTATGTATTGTATATGTAGTATTCTGTTTTATAATCATATTTTTTGGTGTGTGTATGTATATATATATATATACACATATTATTTTGTGTATGCATATCTATACTATATATTTATATATCGATCATCATTAGATACAATATTATACTGTACATTATACTATATATTTTATAACATTATATATAATATAGGGTCAGTTTTTTAAACATTTTATTGGGTTCGAAATCTGATGGCAGAAGGTGCGACTGCCGTGGCTCTTGGCTCAAGTCTGGGAAGGCACTTCCCACCGCATGCCGAATGAGGCGATTTGGTCATGGCTTTTGGTCGTTTGCTGGAAGTGACACTGGGTTTTTTGGGGAACATTGTGAACATTCCAAATATATTCTCATTTAAAGTTCATCAATTCGCTGCAATTTGGCCAGAATCCGTTTGTTTTCCCGACTCTTGCTGTGTGTAAATCTTCATCACCTGCGGGCTAAAACAGCTGTGGAAGTCGATGATTTTAGCATTGGAGAGGCCAACAAAAACCTGGGGTGATCCGCAAAAGAGCCGGCACTTGATTCTGAGTTTTATGGTTGCTTGCTAGGGTAGGTTTGGTTTGATAAATGGTTTTGACTTCGTTGCAAATAGTTGGTGATCACACTATAGCACGAATCTAAGTTTATAATTTGCTTGGATCGAATACCCAAACATGCATCAATCAGCAAGCACCTGCAGGCAGCAATGCGGGGGAGTGAGTTTGGAGAAGTGTTGAGTGCCTTGGATTTGGTTTGTCCGCAAAAAAAAACATTTTTAATCGGGAAAATGATGATAAAGTAGTGGATTGGGGGGTTTGCCCTTAGATTTTCAGGCAAGGCTCGTGGCAAAGCTTGCAGGATAAGCTGCATTGATGTAACAATTGGGGATGGGTCATGTCACCTCGGGGTCTATTGCTTGATGCGGGGATGACATATGCGGGGTACCATCTATTTTGGTCTACAGTGCCTTTTCTGTCACAGTTCTTGGTGCACATATCACGATGGCTTTTATTGCTGGCACAACACGCATTTTTATTGGGTAAAGCCTAGATTCTCTACGTTGAATGCACTTGTTTTTTGTAAATCCTGGATCAAACGCACCATTTTTTGATTTCGACACCTTTTCTTTTTTCTTTTTGTTGGTCAAATGCACAAGCTTCCTAGTTAAGTCCCCTTTTGTTCGTTGGTTAAACACATGCATAATTTCCTTGGTGAAATCTCCATGTCTGTTGTTTAAGTTAGATCCAACATTGTGTTGTTTACATCCAGTTTCTTGTTTCTCATTTTGACAGGTTGAATCCCTTTCTTGTCGGCCATGTCTCCGGTCTTGGTGAAATCTCCTATGTTTGATTGATGAACTCACCATCATATGAGTCGTTAAATCCCATATCGCCATAATTTCCCACTTTTTGAGGATTAACTGATTAACTGGGCACCCCATTTTTTTCAGAACGGGCCCTGCTGGGGGGGTGATTTTTGCTCTAAAAATGCTAAAAAAAAATAAACAATACAGGTATTTAGAGTGTTTTTTTGGTCAACTCCCCCTTTTGTGGTTGGTAAACCCAGCATTCTCCGCGTGAGGCGCCTACCCCACGGAGCCCTGTGAGTCGCCCGGGCTCCGACGGCACGTGCCGCTCTTGTCGGGCCGTGCTGTGCAGGTTGGGGGTCCCATGGTGGATTTTAGCATTGAAAAGACGGGTTTCCTACAATGGGGGTACTCCAAAATAGATGATTTTTAATTTATAACGGAAGATCCTATTTAAAATGATTCCGGGGGGGCCCCCATTTTAGGAAACCTCCAACTAGGGATTTGATGGGATAAGAAGGGATATTTATGTAATATGTATGGGAATATGAACTGGGAAATCCATGACATATTTGAACACATAGATCTGTTTTGGGGAATATGGTATGGCATTGCGGATTGTATTTGTACATGATGGTGAATCGCAATGGTAGCATTGGGTTTCATCACCAAGTATTGGCTATATGATGATGATCATGTTTGGTTCTCAGGTACATGATTGGGTATTTATTTTGTTTGTTTACTATGACTACTTAATGTGGGATTCCACAATATTTCGGAGTTGAAGCAACAAATGGAAAGTCTTCGAACCAAGATTGATGTAAGGAAAATGGGGGATACTAGCTAATGATCTGCAAATATCATCATATGATTAACCATTTGCGGCGCTATGCGTTTCATCATTCCGTTTGCAGGGACACACTCAAGAATGTAGCAAATTGAGGATGCTTATTGTGGATCCCAGGGGAATTTTGGCATTTCTTGACGTCACCCATTTCAGGACCTCTCCGTACAATTGTGAGGGGAAAACCCAGGATAGGCACTTTGCGAGGCTGAGCCAAAGAAAGGAATGGAACCCTGGAACTGCAGCAAGCTAGCTGAATAACAAAACTGGTTATGTTTGTGTGAAGCCTATCTAGTTTTGCTATGACGATAATGGGGTAAACAAAAATACCAAGCACTAGCAAATGCCGATATGAGTCATGAATGATCATGGCTTCAGAAGCAATAAACAATACCCAATTTTGCCACTGTGTTGTTTTCTCTCCTAAAATCAACATAGATTCGGTATCTGGGTTTGAACGTCGGGTTTTTTCAAGAGCGTATAAACTTTTGGGACTGTCATGGAGATATCATTGGTAGAGCACGGCCAAGCCAAACCGCATGGAGAGGCAGCAATGATAATCATGACTAATTTAGTATCCATGCAGACCTAGCTAGGTCAAACAAGATCAATGAATCTGGGACACAGCCAGTTGTTACAACAAAGAAAGGCAGATTTTTGCTATTTACTGTACATAATTGCAATAACTTACTGGTGCTTAGTAGGGAATGGGAGAATGGGAGGTCATTTCCCCATTCCCTACTAAGCACCAGTAAGATAATGAACATGTCAACAATGAACATGGACATGCACCTCAAGAGGTCGATTTGTCACCAGAAACTGGAGATGTGAATGCAACTAAGTAGCCCATACTGGAGAAACAACTCGAGACAACCAACAGAGATGGGGCATAAAAACATGGCGATTTAGACTTCATTTAGAGAATCATAAAGTTTACACATATAGTCATATAGTTGTACACTTATACATAGATTCCGCACAATGATGATGCAATGAACATGAAGTGTTTACAACCAACAACCGCGTGGATCTCAACAAGAGTGTGCACTGGCAGGAGCCTCAACGGCCTCCCATTGGGTCCCTAATTTGTGAACCCCAAATACTTCGCAACGGGTGTCCCGGCAAACGATTTTGCAACAACTGACTTGTCCCAGATGTACAAAAACATGATGCACTCTAGAAACCTAAAATTGTAGAAGCCAAATAACTATGTTCAACATTTGCACAATTTCCTGATGGGACAATTTGGGCATGGTTTGTTCTTCTCTGTCCCCCTATCATATTGAATAGCCCCTTCTACGAAAGACTGGTGGAATCTATTGGAGTGTCCCATCTCTACCTCAACAATCCTCATTTCTCACTGGATTGGTTAAAGGGGAAATCTACAGGAAACCATGGTTTTCCCCAAAATATAGAGGTTTCCTGTAAATTTTCCCTTAAACCAATCCAGTGAATTTCAGGATGGTTCAACTATGACCCCCCAGTTATTGGCTTTCGGATTTTCACCTGGATTTCACCCAGTGCCGTCAACCCGCCGCCGGAGGCAGCGGAATGGACCCCTGTCAAGCATCAGCAGCTGAAGGAAAAGTGCCCTGGCGGTGCAGATGCTGATTTTGAAATTCTTGTGGATTGATCCAGACTTTCCAGACATGTTAAAGTCGGACATGTGGGGATTGTTTTGGTTTTGAAAAGGTCACTCAATCTATGGCAAAGTTGAGATCTCGAAGAATGGATGATGATCAAGGATGAGATTTTGGGATAGACCATATTTTGTCAACGAACACAGAGAATTCGCAACAGAAAAGCAGATGGAACTGTCGGAAAGATCTTCGAATGCAAGCAAAGATGAAACTGGGATATCAACACATGGGATTTCTGCAGGGTAAACATTGGGACCATTTGGGATATACCCCAGATGCAGCCGGAACCCCCCGATCTCAGTCTACCAGACTGGATGAATTGCCGCCTTGATGCTGGAAGCTTCCAGCGTTGTCCAAAGGTACATTTTCCTGGTTCGACATGCGCAAAGCACTTGGAATAGAGAGGTCGAGCCTTGACATTGCAATTATGATGGCTAGTGGCTAAAATCTTGCTGAATTCTTTGAAAATTGAGATCTTTCTGTTCGATTTCTGTTGGTTTGTTGCCGCTATTGATATTGTGAATCGCTCAGGACGACACCCAAGGGCCGCATGTTGCGGGGGTCTATACTTACAACATAAATACTTACAACATAGATATCAAAAGGCAGTGAGGTTTCCTCCCAGTCCATTTGTTTGGAATAGCCTCACTACGTACACGCATGTCACTGACCTGCAAACATGGTCACGTTTTTCTCCTGGTAGAATCAGCATTTTCAAATTGACAAGAAATAGATAAATTAATTCGGTCACCCCCCATCCAACTGTGGTATAAACCATCCGCAAGCGAAGGTTTATTATTTGTTTTACCCTGTCAGAAAACCACACCTAGTTTTAGATCATTCTTAGCTGTTCTGACTCTTGGGCCATTTCTCATTTCAAACGACTACCAATCCACCTATCAGACTAGAACTCAAACATCCATTCCAGAACATTAGAATCCATCAGACTCGCTTCGACTTTTCTTTGTCTTGAATATTAGAATCCCATCCTAATGAAACAAATCCCCCAATTAAGATCCAATCAGTTCGAGGAGTTTCCCAGCTACAAACCGCTATTGATCGGGGATTTCCAATCCATGCTGGACACCGTGACGGGTAACCATATCATACATCACATATTGTTGGTTACAATTTCCCATTGCTATCCCCATGAGTATCGCACTAATCCCCATTGGTTTCCCATAAATATCGATTGTAAATTCTAATGTCCATTTTTTTTCCATTGCTTGTAGTATTCCCATTACCATCCCTATTACTATCCTGCTTGGTTATAATATGGTTATAATATCTAACCTCATGAAGATCGTATCTATTGCTAATAATAATATCCCCATTGGTTATAATATCTTAGGATATTAGTAATGGATATTGCTACTGTTACTGTTATAATGATATAGCCATTATATTCTCCCCATTGGTTCGTTTCCCATGAATCTCCAGTCCCAAGAGCCCCCAGGACCTCATGAAGACGGTGAGGCATCAGAAGCTTCCCGAGATCTCGGTGAAGGCGATGGGGATATATGATCAGATTCTGAAGCTGTTTCTCAATGGATTGGTTAATGGGAAAATTTACAGGAACCCCCTATATTTCATGGTAAAAACCATGGTTTCCTGTAAATTTTCCCTTCAACCAATCCAGTGAGTTTCATGCTGTTTCAGGCTGTTTCTTTGCCACAATTTGCTATGGTCAACAGTTTTTATTGTTTTCCCACATTGGGAGATGGTCATCAATCCACCAATGGGGAGTCATATACCCATTATAGACCATAAATCCCATGTAACTTGACCCAAACGCAGATGTTTGACTTGTAGAACGTGCTTGGGTGTTGTACCTCTTGTACCCAGGACAGAACGAGGCTTTATCTATACTATGCAGTGCCCAGATGAAAGGGAAACCTTTTGGCCCCTGCACCAATCCACCAGAATGCCAGCAAACCCATCTAGATCACCTCGCAGGATGTTTTGTCCAGTGCAGCTCACATTGCCACTCGAGAGGCTGGGACTGTTGCACCAATCAATGCTTAGGGCAATGGCTAGGGTGTGGGATGCAACCACTAGGATTTTCTCATGATTTGACCTATTTCTATTCTCAACCATATCTTCATTGGATTGGGTTAAGGGAAAATTTGCAGGAAACCATAGATTTTCCTATGAAATATAGAGGTTTCCTGTAAATTTTCCCTTAACCCAGTCCAATGGCATGATGAGTTCCATGGACTCATCGTGTTACTTGTTGAAACGACGGCAGTGTTCCCAGGTGTGGCATAGAGATCATCCCATCTCAGATGACGGTGTGCTGCAATCCAAAGAGCTGAGAGAAAAGATCCGACTGGCGAGGCTGGGTTTTCTTGATGGGGATTGGGGGATGGGGGATGGGGGATGGGGGATGGGGGATGGGGGATGGGGATGTAGTGAGGAATAAGTTTTTTTTTTTTTTTTCGGATGACGCCAGCCGATGATTTCAGATGCTGTTTTTTTCATCTGAGTTGAAAAAGAGTGGGAACATCATTATTAGTTGCTAGGGGAATTGATGCGCACAATGTCGTGCAGGTCAAAAGTATTGAGCCCATCCAAATCATTTGGGGTTTGCTTGACCACCAGATGTGTGTTGCCTTTCCCCGGTATCGGTATGGCTCAATATTATCGATCCCCCAAAACTGATGGATGGTTGCCAAAGAAGTACCCTCTGGTTATTGAACATAACCATGGAAAATCCCCGAACTAAATGGAGGTTCTAGCTGGGAAAATCATCCAAAGTTAGGCATGGCTTCCATGGCTATGTTAGTCATAACCAGAGGGTAATTTGATGGGTCCCATCAGTTCCCCATTCTTGGAATTGTCCAATGAATTTGGTGGTCACGTTGAGCCATACACACAATGTGTACATATATATATATATATATCGCTCTGCGTACATATATGGTTATGTTTATGTTTACATGTATACTTTTTGAATTTATATTCATATCTATACACATACATAGGCGCAGAACCATTTGTCATGACCCCATTTAGCTCAGGCGGGATGGCCCTGAATCCTTCCATGAAGTCGACGAGGAAGAAGAGATGAGGTCGACTGGGAGGGTGACTGTAAAAAACGTAGGGATTTACTGTGACCATTGAATCACGGGGCTTGTCCAAAAAATGGGGGATATCCCCAAATTGCAAAGGGAACGGATGGGAACATGATAGTAAACCGAATTTAGGGGTTGACCCACTTCCATCGACACGTTAAGCTGCTTCTTGTCAGAAGATGGCTTTGAAAAAAATGAACAGAGGAAGTGCGTGAAGTGCGTGAAGTGTGTATAGTGTGGTTCGAAAATATAAGTTGGACATTCCTGAGTCAAAAAAAGATCCCACATTCACCATTGTCACAGGGACAACAATTGGTCCAAGGACCTCTGGATGTGGTCAATCGCAGGATTGATAGCTGAACCATAACCTTTACACCACCGGGGATATTCCATATCCTATGTCTATCTGTGCGTATCTAGGTGTAAATACGATTATCCACTCTTCAAAAAATCTTTCCAACTTCCGCTCATGGAATGGTCCCCCGAAGACTTGGACTTTGCGCTTGGAAATCCTTGAGTTCCCCCATCTTCTCGTATGCTGAGAAAGGTCAAGTGACGAAGAAGAGCGCATACGCCGCTTCTATCAGCACTTCCTGGAATCTACGCAGTGTTTTGGCTAAGGGAACCATCTGATGGAGAAACGGGTCTGGATTGAAATTAGAGCCTGCTTTCCTGCAGGGCCCCAAGGTCAAGTTTTTGTCCGTTTGGCTTCCCTACAAACCCAGGCAATCTTGGGGAGACCCTACAACCTCACCATGATCCCAAATAGGTTTCATCAGACCATGGCACATTTTAGTAGAAATTGTATGGATCGCAATCAAGGTCCCGGTATGGGTTTTCACCCAAATAATAGCTGGTCAAATATGGTCCAAATAAAGTTATTGAACCATTCTCCAATTGGCCACAGGCTCAAAAATGATGCCAGGGTTGAAGGTGTTGCCCCAATGCAATGATCTACTGACAGGAGCCCCAGAAAAACAACATGGTTTCGATCTCCTGTAAATCTTTCCACTTAAACAACCAACTGAATCTTATTCACCTGCCATTGTCAAATCATAGCTGGAGATACACCCAATTTTGCTAGTTGCGCTCTCAGTCATAAATGATTAGGACAGCACCAGCCAGCGAAGAATCAAGTCTATTGGCGATATCCCCATTGTTGTTGGTGAAGTTCCTTGTTGTGGGTGAAAGCCTCATATCTCATATCCGTAGCATCTGCAGTTTTTGGACGTAACATCCCAGGTCCTACCATGGTGAAAATTGGACTTTCCAGATGTTTCAGGGATTCCCATATGATTTGACAGTGGTTGGATAAGCTTCCCCAAATACCCTTCGGTGTCATCCAACATGGCTAGCTGTGGAGGCTTCAATGGGAAAATCAACGGACTAAATCAGGTATTTTCCAGCAAGCCATGTTTGATTGCCGGAGGGCAAGATGGGATGATGAGTTCTGTAGCAGCTGGTTTTAGACACTTTTTTTGTAGCTTGTAAAATGGGACAATGGTTGCAGTACTGCCTCCATATATCCCGAGTTCAAAACCATCATATTTTCAGGGGATTCCTACAGAAATCAGTGAAATTCCAATAGTGAATTTTCCCGTTACTGTAATATCTCCCATAAATCAGGGATTCCCATGACCATCCAAGCTTTTCGCAAACACTCGACATTTCGAAAAAACGTGCAGAAAAATATGCTTTTTACACATCAAACAAGGTCGATCTACTGCTCGCCTTTGCTTCGAGCACTGCAAACGGCGCATTTTGCTCTCTCCGACCAAGATGGCTGGGGCTCCATTAAGTTGCTGAAGGAGGCCGCATGCCCTCCGGATAACCCACCCATACCACCAGGGGGACAAGAGGTGGGTGTAACATGCTGTAGTTTTGATGTTTTTTCTATGGTAGGGGTTGCTCTTTTTCGGTGAAGATGAAATTGCTTTCAAGATGAATTGATGTATATGTATGTATACATATATATATATATATAATACATGATTGCACTTAATAATATGATTTCTGAGTTGCGGACGAACTTTGACACATGTCTTCGGGAGCTGGTTCTGCTCCGAATGGCATGGAATTGGACTGACTAGTAGATATTCTAAGTACAATGTCTTGGTCCAGCGCCCGTAGGCACGGGAGCACTTCAACTTCATCTTTCAACGGGATTGCTTGGGCACCGATTTCGGATGCTTGTCAGTATGCTGTGGTGTCCGGATGCTTGATTTCACCATCCATATGGGGTTTTCGTAAAAACCGGGGGCCCCAAATCCATCATTTTGTTCGGGAAACCAATGGTTCTGGGGTATCAATTTTTGCGAAACACACATCCCAATCGCTTCGTTCCGAGCCAAGTTTGATCCATGGCCCATGGCCCAGCGATTTGAAGATTCTCGAGGTTCAAATCTCGTGGACCGGGCAGTGTCCATGTCCAAATCACTTCTCTCGGTAGATGAGACAGATCAGTTGCTGGGCAAAGGATGGGAAAAAACTGAGGTTTGTGGTAGATCGGACTAGTATGAATTAGTTGACTGGGGCCATAAACTAACAAAGACAACCTGGGAGACACCACCTTATTGGTGTCCATGAACATTCCGATGTCTTGTTGCTGTGGAACTCCGACGTTTAGCAGGGGAACTCCCAGCGTTTTCACCTAGATTCGCTGATCTTTGACAGGAGGCATTTGGGCATCTCCGGGAGAGAGAGTGGGTCACTCTCCACCCTTTATCCATCAGCCAAAACTGAGGCGATTGTCAGGTCGCCTTGATGCATCCGACTGCCAGGAGAAGTGGTGGAGTGATGATCCCGAAACGGAGGTGCTTGAACGGGGAAGGGATGCCTTTGAGGGGGGAACCATTGGAATTTCTTGGAGGTTGAATGAACTTGATGGATTTGATGGGGTTCCAGATTTTGAGATGATGGATTTTGGGAGTTTTGATGCTGTTAGGAAGGGTTTTCACTGGTACTGTTGGCTTTTTGATGCTGTTTTTGATGGTCTTCACTGGTATTTTGGATTTTGACGGGGTCATAATGGGCTTCAAAATCATGGATACTGTAACAACCCAAATTCAAGCAGCAAAAGGGGAGTTTATTTTTTGGCTTTATTATCAAGGAATGATGGTTGTTGGTTTCCTAAGTACCCTGCTGAAAACCTGCGCTGAGGGTCCAGGTGAAGTCTAGGGGCTCTTTTTGATGGGGAAGAACGATGGGAAGAGATGGGTCAAAAATAATCCAGCAAGAATAATTATTATAAAGGGTGGTAAGCAGCCCAAATCAGATTATCGTGCCTGAAGTGCTATTTGCTTTAATGGGAATGGTGAGTTTTTCCACTAGGGTTTTATTATTGGACACATCAATATGAGGATAATTGTTTGGAGAAGCGGTGGGGTTTTAGTGGGGGGTTTTATATAATGGGCTCTTGACAGATATGTTGATACATACTGCGTTAGACCTCATGAACGGGGTCTGGGGACTGGTCATGCAGCTTTGGTGAACAGTGGATTGATGATCAAAGATGGTTGATTGGATCATCTATTCCTTGGTTACTGTGCAATCATCGTTATTCATGTCTGGTTGGTAGGTTCCAATTCAAACATCAATATGAATGAGGCACACAACAAACAATCATGGGTATATGCTCCACAACAATGAATCGTTGTATGCTTTGCAAAAATGGACCTGTATGTAAGCAACAGTACTTTGGTATAGTATGTTTCAAGAATGCTCGAATAGCCTATGAGCCAGTCAACGGCAGGAAAACAACATTGTTAGGAATGCACCTGCTTGGTGGTTTAAAAAAACAACAACTTTCTCATTTGAATCCCTAAAGTGATAGGATCATCCTAAAGTCTCCATTTTCATTGGACGGCAGGTCATAGCCGCATTTCTGGTCGCCTACCCCAGACATAGACCCTGCCGAATAGCGGGTTGGAAGACAGTTCTTTTGGTTGGGGGTATAACCCCAAGAAAGATAGACAAGTCACTTACACTAAAATATACTGAGATTTGACCAGCTTCTATCATTTTGGGGGGTTGCTATATGGCAAGTCTTTGTTTTTACCCTACATTCCCTGATCTTGGCTTCCAGTCAGGCAGATGTGGATCGCCGACTTCAAGAGCTCTGGCGGCGTCTCTTAGAAGAGGTGCTTGGGGTCTGCAAAACAAGGCGTTCAGATAAATGGAATCCATCCTGGAACTGCTTGGAGTAGACAACATACCCTCCAGTAAATCAACATAGACCCTGAAAACAGCAAACATTTCGTGGAAACTAAGCTTCCAATCCCTATTTTGGATGGTCTATGCTAGCTTACTGGAGGATAATGCCCAAAAAAGGTGCCTTTTTTGCGACGTTAGTTCGATGATTTTTACTTCCATGCATCTCACTTCCCTGTCTATGGCTGGGGGTTGCTAAATCCCAAGCTATGGCCATTTGAGTAGGAACATGTTAATTTTCCACTGGATGGACTGGGGTTCCCTATTTTCTGAGTGCACAAAGCCATGCTCAAAGTTATGGTACACCTTCTGCACGGGATGGTTTCGTGACGTTGACCGATTTGCCAGTTTTTGTCTCATTTCCAACTACCCATACGTCTATGTTTGTGTCTCTTTGTATACGTGTACAAATGCATATAGCTATGTCTATGGGTACAACGGGATCTCGCAAAAAGATCGGAAAGTGACAAATGCACATATTTTGGTCGTTCAAGTATCAAGCAACCATCCTGTTTTTGGGCAAGCAATCTTTGACCCATGCCCGCACTGTCTATTGCCCAAGCTGTGCTGTTGTTAGCCCTTAAATGTGAGTTTCAGCGGAACTCGTAGTTGCACTTCTTGTACATGAATCTATGCTCTTGGATGTCATTTAAGGTATGATAAAATATATAAATATTTACATCATTGTTATTCCTCACTATATATATATATATATATAATAAAGGAACAATACATAATTTCATATTTTGTGAGGATATGATGGTGCATCTCTGACACCCCTTGAGGATGGGCTTCAAACAAATTGTTCTGCAAAGGGGTCAGAATTGGGGACATGTATATAGCGTCCAGTAAACTAAGACATGGAAACACAATGATTTTACATGGAAATCAGCGTCAATTGGGATATTCTACTACGAAGAATTGTCAACATCTGTGGTTTCCTGGTCCTTAAACTCTGACCCAAACATGGATCATCATGGCCAGATGTGGGGTCCAATTTGACCCTTAGCCAGACGAATCCTCTGCGGAAACCATGGAATGCAAAGTTGAACAATCAAGATGGGGATATTCAGTAGCAACATTTTTGTTGCCAGATCACCTCATCCACGAATGATAATAGACGAGCCACATTGAAGAATCATGGCGAGCAGATTGTTGGCTAGCCATTCATCAAATTCCCAGTTGTTTCCACTAATCCCCATGTTCTGATTATTTGGATCTCCAGTGGGGATTGGTCGAAGACTAGCCACGGATCGACCCTGATTTCAGGAGCCGGAACATCCAACCCCCATTGATGAGAGGAAAATCGGTGACTTACAATGATGTATTCGATTCCTAGATTTGATTGGCACAGGGCAATTGATATGTTGATGTGATACTGTATATATCTGTATATTCTTGCAACAGGCTCTGCATGTTTGCGTGTTACAATTTTCGCAGAGAGTTCCGTCACCGTCATCAGGACGCGCAAGACAGCTGCATTTTAGTCACACACTCCAATCTCATCAAGGAGGGATGCGGGCATGGAGGGTTGATGAGAGCTTCGACGGTTGCGTGATTCGAAGTGGGAAACCAGGGTATACCGGCAAACCCCACAGAATGGATCCACATAAGCATTTAGTAGAGGGAAACTATATGAAATTATGATTCATCAGTGTTTTCTTTTAGCCTAAATTTTCAGACAAACCCAAGTGTAATCATTGTACTCTCGGTTGATGAAGTCACCTCTTTCCTTTCTTTCCATGCGATGAATCTCCCCGTCTTCTTGCGATGTGGCTAGGCCCGTAGACATTGGATACCAGAGAAATGGGATGGTTAACGAATAACAGCATCTATTATAAACACATCCATCCGAAAACATCCATAAAGACGACATCTAAAGGGAAACATTTGGGATCCCGGGGCCCCTTTTCCGTGTGCCGATTCTGCTGCGAGGCGCTCCTGATGAGATTCGGGGGTGCATCTTGGCCTCTATTTCCTATCAAAAGGGATGGTCATCTGCCCATAACTTGGGGTTGAATGTAGCTATGTTACGGATTACTATTTTGAGACGGATGACCATACCTCGTATACCATGTTTTGACCATGGAACACATGGCGCACGTTAGGGATGTCACACAATGGTTCACGGTAATCAAACAAATAATGACAAGACATGGATAGAACTTGTGTCTTTTGACATACTTTGAAAATGCCAAGAGCCAGCATTGTCGTGCAAGCTTTTTGCACAGGCGCAGGAGTTGGATATTCTGGGACCATAGGATGAAACTCATGGGACAATTCTTCTGGTGCCAGAGGAAAGATGCAAATTGAAATATGGTAAACTTCATCAGCCAGTCACATATGCGTATTTGGTGGTCATTTGTCTATTTTTAGACGCCTATATTCTATAGGTTAAGTCTTTCCCGTATGTATGTCTATCTGTCTGTCTGTCTGTCTGTCTGTCTGTACGTAGGTAGGTAGGTAGGTACGTAGGTAGGTAGGTAGGTAGGTAGGTAGGTAGGTAGGTAGGTAGGTAGGTAGGTATGTATGTATGTATGTATGTATGCATGTATGTATGTATGTATGTATGTATGTATGCGTGTGTTTATATATGTCATGTCTAATATGTATATATGTACACCTACTATATCTTTGTATAGGTCACACCCCCAAACCAACGATCTTGGGAAACCGTTTTAAACGGTGCGACGCCCCACCGCGATTCAATGTGGGCCGAGGTTGAGCATTCCCTTCTGGCTCTAAAAGCAGAGGCGCCTGCAGACCCATGTCAGATGTCACGCTGCGGTGCTGGTCATTGGTTGCTCCTTGTTGTGTCCTATGTCCCCACATGGGTTTTGTTTGAAAATGAGGTTACCGGTATACCCTCAATTTAGCACAATTTCAATGGAAAAATCCGAATCCCTTGATGATTCATCTTGATATAAGTGGGCATTTTCTCTTAAATGGGAAGGGAGATCCAGACAATAATCAATTGGAATTGGGGGTACGCCCCGATGGTCTGGTAATGCTTTTCCGTTTTGGCTCTCCAACAAGCATTTCTAGGTGCGCATTTCGACCCAAGGCCACTTGAGAATGACTCATTCCGAAGCGAGGTAGGCCTACCTGAAAATGTTGAGAATGCCCGACTTACACCATTTTCTTTGTTGCAATGCGCAATGGGTTGAGGGTATACGCCATTTTGAGACAACATTCTATGGTTCACCTACCAAGCCCGGAACTCACAGGAAGTGGCCTGCAACTTGGATAGAATTTCTTGGGGAGGCCCTGGTGGAGATGGAGAAAGGGTGCACAAAAACCCAAACAAGTCACCAAAAGATGGTTTGTCATTCACCATTGTTGCATTCAGAGTATTGGGAGTAGTCAAATTCTTTTTTCATCCACATTTTGGAGCATTTTCGATTGGAAAGGAAAAAATAATAGGATGTACATTTCAAGTGCCAAGGATTACCATGGACACCTCCCATGGGGGTCTTGGGGATTTAGCATCGTGATGCCCGTTACTAAGCCATCATCGCGGGGAAATTCCCGAAGCTATGGTTGGTTCATAGTGTTTTGTTTGTCAATAACCATATCAATAAAGCGCGTGATGTCTGTATATATATGTATATATAGATATGTATACATATACAATCATATATATATATATATGTATATATACCCACAGCCCGGGGGGTTCGCCGTCGGTAAACAAGGTACATGCGTCCTTATTTGTTGCACTCTTGACGCTTCGATATGTTCATTTTACCTGCGTTTTGTGGAGTAAAATGGACGTTGCCGCTTCGTTGTTGATCCTCTTGCTGTCCTTTTTTCCATTGTTCTTCGGAATTGGGTCGGTTTCGTTTTTTTTGTTTTTCGTTGTGTTTGTGGCGGTGTGGGTGGTGGGTCGGGGTGGGGGGGGGGGCTAATAACGTTCCTTTGGCTGTCATCACAGGAATTATGACGACGCTCTTGATGTTAGGTTGTGAACTTTCTCTTGGAAAAAACTCACGCGCTCCTGATGTGACGTTGTGAACTTTCCCTTGGAAAAACTTACACGCTCTTGATGTTGCCTTGTGAACTTTCCCTTGAAAAAAGATACATGCTCTTGATGTTACGTTGTGAACTTTCTGTTGGACAAACTTACACGCTCTTGATGTTACCTTGTGAGCTTTCTCTGGAGGAACTTGATCGCTCATGATTACCTTGTGAACTTCCGCTTGGAAAAACAAACACGCTCTTGATCCTACGTTGTGACTTTGACATGTGAAAAGAACGTTGAGACGTCAAAACAAAGTGGGACGAAATAGCAAAGATTCGATGAATAAGTCGATCGAAGTTCTGGCCGCAGCTGCCTTGCACAGGAAACCTGGCTTGGTGATTGGTGACCGTGGTGGAAGCCATGGCGAAATTTCGCCAAGACTTGACTCGTGGGGTGCTTAAAATGGTCCCTCGCGACTGTTTCAAGCCAGAGATGCGATACAGGGTGCACGAGCACTGATGAAAAAAGGGGGTGCACGACCACTGGCGACATCAGGTTGATTGAATTGACTTATTTTGACGTCCTCAGGCGATGGCGAACGTCCCGGGCGGTGCGTATATACATATATATATATAATATATATATATATATACACATATTTATACAAGCATACAAACATACATACATATTGTGATATGAAAAATAGTGTTATAAACATCAGATGAGAAAGGACAAAGTCATGAGGTCCCTTTGCATTGTGATATCTGTCAGAACTATATTCTCTCTTCAGACATCATCAGCCCATTTGCAGGATTCTGTGATCCATATGCGTATACAAAGGAAATCACAGGCGAATGTTAAGCTTCCGGTCAGGATCGATTGTCCTGGTCACTTTTCCGTAACGTTTTCCTTTTCCCTTCCACCCGACAGAAAACTCGTATAGGCATAGTTTTCCCTCTACCATTTGCAGTCCTCATTTTCCCAGGGAAGCAAGTCAGGTTTTTTCCGTATCTATGTCAGTTTCTTGCGGCGCAATTGGAACTATTTAGTGTATCATGGGATCATGTGATATAGTTTTTCTTTTTAAACCCAGAAAACAAAACAATCCACAAGAAATAGGCTGCAACAGAATCCATTCATGACCATTTTGGTCGGATGACTCGGGATTTGTCTTTGGTTTTTGCACTGTCAACTTCACCAATGATTGCCAAACATAGTCAGATAGTTCAATCCAAATCCAGCAAAATTTGGATTTGGGCTTTAAAATTTAGGGTTTTTTAAAAAAATGGGGATCCCCAACAAACCAGAGATTTTCAATACGAAATCATCGTTTAGGTGGCGAAGGCGCATCAGCTGCATCGCCATCAACGGTGGCCTCAGAGGAGGAGGTGCCTCTGGTTATTTCTTTGTTGCATGGCAATGGTATCGATGGCCCATTGAAAGTTCGATGATTTATGTTGATCTATGAAAATGTATGATGATCTATGGTGTTTTATGATTTATGATGATTTATGATGATTTGTGGTGATTTATGATGATTTATGATGATTTGTGGTGATTTATGATGATTTATGATGATTTATGATGATTTATGATGATTTATGATGATTTATGATGATTTATGATGATTTATGATGATTTATGATGATTTACTGTTTAAATATCGTGATTTTCCACTTCGCGACGCTATATTAGTAGAAGGTACCCTTTTGAATCCTGCTAGATGGGATAATAAAATATACTAAACATGTGATGAATGGGATTTTTTCAGTTTGCCAATGGGATACTAGAGTAGACTATGCCATCTGTTGTTAAAGATTGTCATTTCAATTAACCATGGCGAATTGTTGGACTACCAAAGGGTGCGGGTCAAGGTGATTCAAAATAAGTAAGTAAACCTTCCATTTTTAATTGTGAAAAAAACAAGATAAAAGGAAATGGGTAAGGGAATGAACGGACCCATTTTGAACTCTGATCTGAAAAAATATCGTTTTCTTTTCTCTACGGGAGTTGGAGGGATTTGGAGCAAACTGTCTTTTTCACAGGACTTTGGTGACTTCAAACAGCAAATACGCCGTGTTCACTAGATGAAAGAGAAGTTAGGCAGCAAACAAGGGCAGATGACAACTAGGATAAGGGATTGCACACCAGCAAAGCGATGGAGTTGGGTGTTGATTGCTTTTCGCATTTCGGTGGGCTAGGTGTCACGGTCTGACTGATTTTTGTTTGTCTGTTTTTTGCAGGATTGAGATGAATGGCAGAATTGATAGGGACAGAGCCACTTATAGGCGGTCAAGTGTTGCTCATGTGAGATATCTCCATTTTCCGAAGGGAACACATTCTGTTTCTCTCGATTGTCTTCTCACATGGCGCTGTTTATTAACCAAGGGATGACCGGGATAGCTTTTACTTCGAGCGCTCTGTGGTTGAAATCAATGTTGGGAAACAGCATCATGATCATGATCATGGTCATCCACATCCCCAACCCTATCGTCATTGTCATGGTCCTCCTCTTCCTCCTCTTTGAATTCTCGTTCCTCCTCCTCCTCCTGCTCGTCCTTCTCACTATCATCATCGTCATTGGAATTGGCATCTGCATCACCCACTCGAAATTTCTTTCTGAATGGATTGGATGCCGATCATCACTGCAACCAGCGCCACCGCAGGATGGATATCACTGTCTCACCTCTGATCCCTTCACTAACTGGCATCTTGGATGAAACCTGGCGGCGGCAGCAGGAGGTCCCCTTTTTTTTGCGGCCACGCGTGGCGTGTTCCGAAGCAGCTTTGCTCCCGGCACTAAGGCAGCTATTAGATTCAGGACCACATGACCTCCAACGGCTTAAGGTACGCGGTTTCCCCTACCTGTTTCGATGGCGAAGTTGGGTTACCTTCTTGCCTCTCTTGACTTGATAGATTCCGACTGTCAAAAGCCAGCGTCTCTCAACAATCCAGTTTTGAATGTCAGAAGCAATCCAAGATGCCAACTTGGGGACATCAAATTTTTGAATGTCTGAATTCAAAGCTTGAACTGTCGAATTTGGATGTAGGTGGAGCGACTTCAGAACTGTGGTGTGCTTGGCCTACGGTGTGTTCTTGAGGCCCGGAGGAATTGGGAAATGATGGGGCCCGGTGCACCAACCAGATATCAATGGGGCTATAGTCAGGTCTCACATGGAGAGTCTTCAAGAACACTAAACTTTGATGTGAACACAGTTTTTTTTTCCCAGAGTCTTGACATGTTTTGACCGCAAAAAAGGCTACTCCTTCGGCTTTGCTGATCGGAGTTCGTTGGGTTGACATACGTGCACATTGTATCAAATTGTAATCCTATCCTATCTATCTTATCTTGTATTCTCTCATCTCATCTTTTCCTATCCTATCCTATCCTAGCTTGTCTTAGCGTGTCTTAGCGTGTCTTAGCTTATTCTCTCTCTATCCCTGTCTCTGTCTCTATCTCTATCTCTACCTCTATCTCTGTCTCTCTCTCTCTCTCTCTTTGTCTCTCTGTTTTTTTTGTATGCCTCTAGCTCTCTATCTCTCTATCTCTCGAATCTAATCGAATCTGATCGAATCTAAGTCTGATCCAATCTAATCTTATCCTATCTAATGTAATCTAATGTAATCTAATCTACTGCAATCCTATCTTGTCCTATCCATCTATCTATCTGACTGTATGTATATATATATATATTTCATTATATTTCTGTATGCAGGTACTTAGGGGCCCATGAGTCACATTGGTTTGGTGAGCCTGGTGGTTTTGCCCCTGTGATTCTGCCAGGCTCCACTGGAAGATGGACTGGAGGCACTGGTTCTCCCACCGGAGCCACCATGGTATAACCAGCACATGCAACAACCATTTGCAATTTTGGTATATTATTGTCGTTGCTACCACTATTATTATCCTCACTATTCTTATTATCATGATGTTATGATGATGTTGTTGTTGTTGTTGATGATAATGATGATGATGATGATGATGATGATGATGATGATGATGTTTTTTTTTTTTTTTTTTTTTTTTTTTTTTTTTCCGTTGTTGTTGTTGTTGTTGGATTTACCCCGATTTATGGGATGATTAAAATCTCATAGTCCCCCAAACTCCCAAAGGCAGTGACTGTTGGGTTTCAATCTTTCGGGCTTCGAGTGGCGCATTGTTGTTTGCCGAGCCCAAAAACCACAAGGGAACCAGAGCGCTGGAAGCCAGGAACCCTGGAACCTGTTGTTAGGTTGGAAAGCTGGGTAAATCATTGATAGTTGGGTATGGTTTATCATTGTGGACCCCGCATTGCTCCTCTACTTTGCACAAGTACTTTGATAGATGATGCAAATGGACGTATATACAGTAGACATCTATTTGCAATTGTTAGTGAATTCAGATTTCAGTGCAACTTTCTAATCGGTGTACCCCTACGTTTGTCACAACCAATGGTTCATAGTACCATTAACTCTGTGAAATATCATCGATGAACGTGATCTCGACCTCTTCCCTTTTGTTACCATCCATGTAAGATAACACTTAAGAGAAAACACATGTCCCAGTCTGTAGTAGGTTCCAGGATCGTGTGCTCCTGGATGGGTTGGTCACTGATGAATCATGATGAATCCATCCCCCTGAATGTCAGGGTCGAAATCAAGGTGTTGGCAATTTTTTCGGGAAGACAACTCCTTGCAATCCACTCAGTCTCATGCGACACTTCGAACATGGGTTTGTCCAAAATTGGGTACCCCATTCAATCCATTGGTGAGAATCATAGTGTTGTCCCACTAAATTGGCCATCATTGGGGGTATATCATCCCCTATTTTCAGATCCAGCAGGAATGGGAGGACCTGATGCCTGTGAATAACGCGGATGGACGATGGGTAGCGAAAGATGCGTTTCTTGCAAGTGAAAAACCGCTTGGTGGTGGCAAGATGTTCGGGATGAAGATATGGTCAATTTTTTTGACACTATTATACAAGAATGTGGTAAACCCAACAATAAATCTTCCCCAAAATCACCATGAATGGGATTGAATGGGTTGTATAAACCATCCCCAAATGGTAGTTTGCTATTGGGTGCACGATATTACATGGTCACACCCTGAACTGGTTGCTGTTGAGAATCTGCTTCGTGTCGGTTCGACACCCTGGTATTTTCCGAGGTTTTGTCATTGTTGTCCCAATGACTTGGGATGTACTCTTGCTGGTGGAATCGGCAGTTCTGACGGTTGGATCACCATTTAATTTTTGCCGATCGCCTCAGCTTGTGGGTCCTGAGGCTCCTCATGTTCAACTCTGTGCTGGTGAAGTGAACCAAACGGCCGCCCGGGTCCCGCCCGGGTCGGGTCATGTGGCACTGACTGTCCAGCCTTTCCCCAGCCTTTTGAGAGCAGCTCGAGCCAAAGAAGCTGACCCTTCTGGATGAATTAGGTCATAAGATGTCATAAGTATGATCATCCCTAGATTTTTTGTCTGTTTGTTGTTTTTTCGAGTTGGCGAATTATGATTCAATTTAGCCAGAAACTCGGTGACTGTTTGTCCATGCGTGGGCTTGAACTTTTATTTTGAACGCACAGAAGGCTTGAGGATGCTGTCTTAAGCGCAACCCATCGAACAGACGTCTCACCCATGTCTACGAGTCCTCGGCTTACCCGGCCCAAATTTGAGGGTGAGCGGTGTCTGAAAGCTGTGATGATTTGCTTCAATGAGTCATCCCACGGTTGCGGTCCCATCCCCAGACTTCACCTTCCAAATCACTCCAAATAAAGGAAAGGCTTGGAATCTCTATTTACATATGTATATGCATGCGTATATATGCATATATATATATAGAATATATACATACACACACACACACACACACCTGTAGGACCAAAACCTTACGAATTCCTGGGGAAAACACTAGAACCTGACGTATTTCGGAAAGGAAACCTCGGTTTTCGATTGAAGACCTCAGGTATTGATTTTGAACCCGTACCTACCCCGTACCTAACCCGTACTAATCCGTAACTAATCTGTACTTTCAGTACTTTCAGAATGGGTAAAAATACCTCGGGTTTTGTTGGACACCCTCGGGTATTTTTCACACCCTAGCATTTCTGCAGGTTTTGGTTCTCAAGGTATATACATATATCCCTGTGTAGACATACAGATAAACAAAAACACATATTTATGCACTCTACATACATACTAGGTAATTACTCGCCAAGTACCGGAATTGCGGTCAAGACATTTCGGCTATAGTTTTTTTCCCGTTCCTCACTTCCGCAACTTTCCGACCTTACGCTGCACCCTCGCAAAGAATGATCACAAAGAACGGGGCACATTTGCATCCGCTGATCCAGTGACGAGGATGCAGCCCACCTGCTGGCGCCTCAATGGTTAGGCAATCATTCAGCCGGTGAACGTTTTCTCACCGGTGAAACCATTGCGACTTGGCAAGGCTGAGAGTCGCTATCTATGGCTGTATTCGAACCATGCCTTGAATTATTTTGTGAATGAGGCGTTTCTTTTGAAAGCTTTCATTGTTGGTTGAAAGAACATTTCTTTGACGACTCCATTTCCTTTTTCCACTTGGATATATGGTTGCCTACTTGTGGTTGTTCTGTTCGAAATCCATCATTCTGCTTGGTATTTTGGCCTTGCGTATCCTCAGCCTTTGCTAAGCCCGCAATGGTACCTGCCTCATGGTACAAGCCGCCGCCTGTACTAGTGAAAAACTCGAACCTCCATGTGTTCAACAGCCGTGAAAAAAGGGCTCTTGATTCCTTCTGGGATTTGTGGCTTTTGTGTGGAACTTGGATGGGTAAGGGTCAGAAAGTCCAAGAATACAATATCCCTCAAGTGTTGTACATGTGGATGGTTGGATGCAAGGACTTTTTCGATATTCATGGGTCCCTGAATCTTACCTTTGGATTGATGGCCCGATGAGGATTAGCTCATTCTTCAATGCTTCCACTGTCCCAAACTTCCGGACTCTGGACCTTCTGTTTCATCCCAGTTTGAAGCAGAGACTTTGCAGGTTGCAGGCTTTATAAGGCTTTTACATTGCAGGACGACTCAGCCTATTAGCTGTCCCCACAAAAGCAACACTTCCAATAAAGTTGTATCACCCAAACAGTCGGTGACATGTTCCACTGTTTCTTGGTCGAATCCCCATTTCTGTTGATGTCCAACTCTGCTGGTGAAAGTGCAAGTTTTACCTTGTCAAGTAGGACGGTCATGTACGTATGGATGTATGTACGTGTATATACTGCACTGTATCTACATACATACATACATACATACATACATACATACATACATACATACATACATACATACATACATACATACATACATACATACATACATACATAC